>DWKA01000287.1:0-18557 GCA_018249155.1 Panoquina ocola ocola
AAATCGGACCAGTAGTTTCTGAGATTAGCGCGTTCAATCAAACAAACTCTTCAGCTTTATAATATTAGTATAGATAAACAAGGAATAAATTTAGTTAGATACTTTTAGCCCCATTCTAAAAATTCCTACATGTTGGGTGGTCATGGAATCTCAACTGGTTCTACATAGTTAAAGTACTTTAAATAAAGATAAGATTATGTAACCATAACAACACACTACTCTACATCTACAAAATATGCTTGTTATTAATAATCATAATAATAAACTGAATAAATAATATAAAATACACTACACTTTTTTATATACCTATCAATGAACTTAGCGTTTAAGTAGAATGTAATTGTTATACATAATTTTATACATATAATAAAAATGTTTACAATAAACACTGATGTTTATATAAGTGTTTGCAATTTTAATTATAATATAATAAATAATATAAGGTTGAAGTCAATTGGAAACCCGAACAAAATGGATTGGAATGTCCATAAAAAATGATAGAACCAAGGGTTGGCGAATTTCTTTCTGTCTCTGTACATTTATTTAATTAATCACATTCTTACGATTGGGGGTTCGTCCGAATGTCCGAATACTTAGAGTTCTTTTAGGGAACATTATATTGGAAATTATGTAAGGGCACTTTTTTATCGTATTTCGCAAAAGGTTATATAAATTTTACTCTAAATTAATTATTTCAATGATTTTATATTGCTTAGTTTCAGAAATTAGATAATTACTTTAATGAATAACAATATTGGTATCAATCAATTGATACCTCTTTCTTTTTTTTTAATTCAAACTTCTGCAGACTCTATCACTACAGGAAATTTATCATTTTAATACCGTATTGAAACCTACCTTCACTCATATTTTGATATTGAATTGTGTTTTATTTAAGAAGGGTTCAAATTACGAGTCACTTTGTAACAATCTCACTTGTAATTACGTTAGTCTCACAAAATATGGGGGCGCTGTTGTAGCACACAAAAAAATAGAGTCGACCAATAAATTATATGTAAAATATGTTGTTTAATTTTTGTTGTAAATATTTTTTATGAGAAAATTAATAATCCACACCTTAATATTTAGTTGTGAAATATCGTCAATTCTTTAAAAACAATTAAACAATTTTAAAAACCAAATTACTTAAGCTTACACATACATAAGTTAATTTAAAAAAGTAATAATTATAGATAACATGATTGTTAATCATATTAAAGCATGAATAATATATGGACTACTTAACTTAATCTGCAACGTCTAGAGGTTGCTATATAATTCAAAACAAAGCTAAATATTACGCGCAACTGGGTTGTCTAATAGACTCGCAGCTCTACCATCTGCCAGAATTAAAACACACACACGAAAAAAGAAAAATAAAATAAAAAATGCCAAATCATATCGCTGCTATATCTCGAATGGTCCTTTTTTATTTCAATTTCCGAGGGTTCGCTAAACGTTAGAAGCGAACTCTATTATTCGGTGCCTGTTCCGTTGTGACGTAAGCACATTCGGCTCTCAACAACCGTTTGTTATTAAATGTAATAATGTATATCATAACGTATTCATATCTATGATCTCAATGGATACGCCAATTCCATTATTTTGGTGCGCGATTTTATTTTCGTGTAATGCATGATGTGTGCACTTTTGATTAAGCGGCAAAAAATGTTTGGCCGTATTGAATAAATTATAGGGCAGCGAATTAATGCGTTCTATGGAGCAATATAAAAATAATTTGCCATTAAACCGATAACGTTATGGGAATGGCTCATTGATCTACGCTAAAATGTCTGCTTGCTGACTGTCAGAAAAGCACAGGTTCCCAGTAAACTTCAAGTCACGCACGTCCTTACAAATGACTATTAAAGAAATAATCTAATAAGCCCACCTACAAAAACGATTCATTATTCCTTTCTTAACATCGCATTACGTCAGTTTCTATTTACCTCAAAATGTTTCATTTGCATAATGGCTTTTTTTCCTGCCATTACTATTTACGTTAATATTCTGATTTGTTTGCGCGGGGGCCGCACGCACAGAAAACATAAAGACAATCAGAGTATGGTGGCCATTTATGTAAATATGAATTCACGATACTGTGCTATTATGAAAATTGTAGATTCGAACGGGAGTGGTTCGTATTTACGTAATTCATTGGGTGTGGTCTGTCCACAATATAATTTCACGTTTCGACGTTTAATACAAAAACCATTTAAACCAGTGTCTATCCTATAATAACAATCACTAAGACATATGTTATTAAACGCGCAAAATAAAGGAATTGTTCTGTTCTGCGAAGGTTATTAATATTTCGTTCGCGTTTAATCAACAAAACATCAGAAAGCAATGCTCTATTAAAGAGTCCGATAGAATTTCTCATTTCATTCGTCTTAAGTCGTCAGAAACAAAGTGCGGCCTTCTCGGTGGTGTTATTAACGCGTCTAAATAATTACAGAGCACATCAATCAGGAGGCATATGCAGATAGAGCGTTTTGTGCGAGTCAGCGCACACTCGGCCCACTGTGCAACCCTTTCTTTGATATCTATAATGATATTTTGAACGGAATTATTAAAGAACCTGTCTAAATCAACAGGAAGAGATAAGGATTGTTGATGTGTGACTTTATAAAATTGGAACAGGGATACGTTAAAATT
This sequence comes from Panoquina ocola ocola, assembly GCA_018249155.1. Classification (NCBI taxonomy): domain Eukaryota; kingdom Metazoa; phylum Arthropoda; class Insecta; order Lepidoptera; family Hesperiidae; genus Panoquina; species Panoquina ocola. The sequence goes on from DWKA01000287.1 coordinate 2,659, forward strand.
GTGTCTTAATATGTAGTATTTATATTTTACTTCAATATTTTATATCCATTGAAATATTTATGAAATAAATTGAATTTTGGAATAACAATTCATAACGAAACGTTTATGAAATATATAAAGTATAGGTATTTCTAATTACAAGATAATTTATTAAAAAAAAACAAAAAAAATGTTGACATTTCATTATAGCAGGTACATGCATTAAATAAATCAAGCAATTACATTCTCTTGAACAAAATATACTAACTCTACGATAAATTACAATAAAGTCTAATGTTTAATTTTATTTTTATAAGTCTGCGATTACAGAAAATAAAGAAAACAAAGACCTTTTATTTATTCGGCTTAAAGAAATTCAAGCAGCGTTATTACTGATTGTATTGATCGCAGAAATACTGAAAAACATTGAGCCTTCAAGCAAACGGATTGGTGCGCAATGATAAGCACATTTCGTGTAGAACGCAACAAATGACTACAATTAAAAGAACAATGAGTAGTTTCAATTCCCCAAACCTAATTTCCTCAGTTCAATCGTGTAACTAAATAGAAATGTTACGCTCTAACATATTAATAAACTCAAACATAGATATCCTTGACTATGTTTTTTTGACTTAGTAACTAATTCAGTTCGTAGCGTACCTATTTTAAGTCTATGTTGAATCATTGTTTAGACTTTAGAGGTGACTTGATATGAGTTAAAACTGAGCAACGCAGTAAATGTTGTTCTGTGAGATAATTATGTAATAATTAATATATTCATATAAATATATTGCTTTGTTGATTATAATGACACCTTCCAATCCTGTAAATCCGTGAAATATATTCTTAGTAAGTATAACATATAAATTATAATATTACTTGAGCTGTACCTCAGTATGATTTCAAATTGTTAAATAAATCCAAAGTAATATGAAGATTATAAAAGTTTAATTAAAAATTTAGAAAAAATATAATAAAAAACAATAAACATCCTGTTTTTTCTATTAGCTTAATATCTAAGAAGTTTCAGATAAAAGTTATATTTTTTATAACATCCGTCTCACATTTGTGGTAAATTATATTTTAAATAATCTTTACTACTATAATAAATATCCAAACATGTGACTCCGACATACATAATTATCGTCCATGAATTCATATGCGGGTTGTTTGGATTTATCTTAGGCAATATACCTACATTATTTTGATATGATGCAGTTAGATTGTAAAATAACTTTGATTCGATCCTAAGCTTGCCAAACTTCAAAGTTCCTTCAGGCATACTAATTTGAAACTTTAATTCAAACGCTAAAAAAATAAATCGGTATATTTCTTTAATAATATGGTATTTAAAAATAATATTTTTAATTTCTTTATTTGAACCTAATTTTTCCTTTACAATACTAACATTTCCTAGAAATCGCTTCCAACCAATATTTTAATTATCTTTAACATTTAATTTATATTTACTCAACGTAAACCCGAATCCAAAGGAAATGGTGTCACTATTTATACGAGCATTGTCTTCTAACGAACACAACAACGATCTTTAAATATAATTTTATGATGGTAATAATACAAAAATACATTGATCAGCTGTCTTCATAGTCATGAAAATAATAATTAGTCTTTTGGCCCTGACGGAGTACTGCGATCGCACTGGGCTATCGGGCACGCGTCAATATTTGATGGACATCTTCACCCGTCATCACTACATTATATTGTCATGACTAAGTTCCATTTTACAATTGATTCTATCAAAGGTCGCGCTACAATCTCAACCTTACCGCATAAGATATAGAGCTTACAATGTTAATGGGAAACAGAGCGCGGGCCCACTTTTATTGGTTAGTGTTGTTGCTCTGTCTTTGAAAGCAGTCTAATTAAGTTTTTTAGACTATTGAAATTCATTGTTGATTGGCAGATGGCGCTAGCGGCAATTTAAAATAGATACATTACTTTCAATATCCAAACATGAGTAGGTATCGCTTGAGCTGGATTTTCGTCGACCTTTATGATAAAACTATTCATATATTATGTACCTATCTAGTTCTTCTAATTCTATTCATACATTACTTTCTATTTAGGTACTTAGGTTGTATAGTGTATTAAAATACTAAGACTGTCTTGTCATTATTAAATTAAATGCACTGTAAACCCCTTTATTTCAGTCATTAAAATTGCTCTCGTTATTCAAATAGCAGTTAAACGTTGCTAATCGCCAGAGCTATGTGGCGGGCACGATCTGTCGTGAGAGAAAAGCTACAGCGAGGAATCATAGAGAATCCATCAACATCAGCGCAATACCGATCACAAACATGCCATCAATCATAAAACATCAGAAAGGATTAAAATCTACGTTGCACCTTCCGAAGCTCGAGTACCCTTGTTTTTCCCTAACCCGTAAATACTGAGGGGCGTAAGTATGGCCCGGGGGCGGTAAATATTATAAAGGGGGACAGGGTGTACCCCCGCCACTGTAGGGGGGCACTATCCCTTATCGCGAACGTTACCCTCGCGAGCGCGGCCGCTAGACTGCCAAAATGTGGGGCAAATCGATTCCTCTGTCCCATTTTTGTGCATCTGGACCACTATTGATTTTCCACTCGTGGGGCGGACAATCGATATTTTGTTTGTAGTTCTTGCGAGTTGCGGCATGTGCGTGACGTATAAGACAGTAGCTAATTAAGTGGTAAACGTCTTCAAACTATTTTCGTATATGCGTAACCTTTAGTAGGTAACAATAACGTGAATAAATTATGATGTAGGTATGTGATTGGTGAATACTTTTATATCATAAAAACGTACTGTATACAGTATTAGATTTTAAAGTAGTATGATACGAAAATATCAGAATATAATTAAAATATTTCAATAGTCATAACAAGTAAAAATTAGAATGTAATGTATGTGTGTTAATCTCATACTTAAATCGAAAATTTATTTCGCTTGTAACCCTCTATTTATTATTAAATAAACAATAGACCTTTTAATACCCTGCATTTCACATACATATAATATTTACGCACTGAAACAACAAATTAAAATATTGACATACCACTTAAATCTTTATTCCGCAAAGCCGTAAACCGAAACAATGTAACCTTAGCATGATAGCGATGATTATTATAAACGTGTCCGTTGGCCTGTCTGTATGAAATAATTTTATATGCGCCGTAAATTACTTTTAATCGGAATGAGAGCTTTGACAGCCTGCACTGCAGTCTGCAACCATTTGGAACAACTGGCTCTACCGTATTGCCCGCAAATATGGACCCGACGATTTTAACAATATACCTACCTATTACGATACCAGTATGCTACTATCAGTATTCGATAGGTATCTATGTAGATAGTTTTAAACAAACAACATTTTACTTTCGACTATAACACGTAAATAAGTAGTACGTTATAAGAATTCTTATTTTGAAATTTACATATCGGTATAAAGTCATATTATTTATGCTGACATATCGATAACATTGTATGGTGTACCGATATATCGATTTAAATACAAAAGAATTCAACAAATTGGTCTATGAGCTGTTAGTACATTTGCTTTATGGGATAATAATCCCCCACAATTAGGACACATCGATATAAAATAGGAAACAAAACATAATTACTTATGTAAGTATATTTCAAAAATATATTATGTACCTATGCGTCTTCTTAGTACATTTTTAATGAGAACAAAGATGTATAGCCGGTATTCACTGACAACTGTAAGTAACGAGCTATAAACCAAATTAAATAGCAGTACTTAAGGTAATTAAGCTCTAAAGGTCCTGATAGTAAATAGGTTGTAGAATTTTTACAGTTCCCTTGAGACAGAACACCTGCTTATTCTGATGTGGAACAAGTTTGATGCAATCCCGCATTCTTCCATTGTATTATATTCACAAAATTTACTATTAAATACAACGTCATTAGTTAGAAATAATAAAATATTTTTACGATCATCTTTTCCAATAATTGTCGCTTTATTTCTCAAACTAAATGCTGATGGTTTTCTTCATAAAGTGAATATGGTTGAATAACCCTAATAAAATTATTTGTTTAAAAAATATCGAATCATCCTATCACTAATTTTCTACATACCTAAATAATAAGAACTGGATGTAGTTTGGCACAATAATGTGCTACATGGATTCATGACAAAATGCTGTAATATGCCATGGCATTTAGGATGTCTAGATACGAAGTGGGTTAAAATATGAAGCGTTAAGTTTAAAATCATATACAATGGTATACCTATGATTGGCATTGTGCAAAACGAAACTATACGAATACATAATTACAGCTTCTTAGGAATAAAGCCCATTCTCTCCGCTCAACGATAACGCAATGCTTTAATTAAATACAATGTTAGAAGAGTAGCTTTAGCATAAGCACAAAGTAATAAATTAACAAGGACCTCGTATTCCTTACTAAAACACAGGCCTCCATAAATGGCCAGAACCAAAGGTTATTAAAACAATTATCGTTCACACTCACATTCTAAGGTTAGTTCGTTTAACAATGTATATTCTTACCGTGATTACAAATAACAAAAATAATATTATGGTTATAAAACGCAATTTACTATCTTTAAACCCGAAGCCTTCTGAGTACATTTGATACTGACCCGTGGTTTTTTTATCCTTTCGTTTTTAAATTGTTGCGAATGTTTTATTGGATTTTATTACGAACCGTATATCAGAGTTTAACGAGCCTTAGTCGAGGTTTAAGTAGCCCTTATCTCGGTCCGTTGCTTTGTTGTAAACATTTTGAGTTGTTTGAGAGTTAGCACGAACCCTGCGCTAACTGAGCTCTGGTACTAGAAACAAATACCAGCCATTTCAATAAATACCGGTTAACTGATACGAACTAACTATTCTTCAAAGCTCGCCGGCGCTGGCATAATTACATAAAATACACGGCTGGTATACCGCTTTGGTAATAAAGTTTTCTCTACAACTATTTAACAAATTGCACTACTAATCACGTCTGAACAAAATAGGCATGCTGGTAAAATGTGTGTAAAATGTGTATGTTTTACTTGACTTTTTTCAATATTGTCTTCATCATCTTGTCTTTTAATTTTCTTGATTAAAATTTCGAAATGTTGCAAAAGTCACTTTCATAATTTCATCACGTTGAATTTAGTCTTATTCAACATGTCGTAGAGATTACCAACTGTGCTAATTATGCATGCTTCCTCCCCTTATCAATGCAAATGATAATTAAAAACTTACAACGTTGATAGACTAACAGATTGGAGGTATTGTGGCCTTCAAATAAAATACCTTCCTCAAAATACCAGTAGACTAGTACATATTATTATAAAAATATTTAATTAAATATGTGACGTGACTACCTTACACTTAGGACTAAAGTTTTTTTACTGAAAATTATACTAACGATGTGCATGACGAACTGAACACGAAGAGCTAACAATTTGTTTGTTATATCAAGATGAGAGAATATTTATGAATGCAGATAGATAGGTGTGGGTTATAATTTAGCCTACAATTAGCAGATAAGTGTGTCTCGTTCTCACAATGGCGAGTAGAGCGAGTCACACAAAAAGTCATTCTCTCGCATTTCCTCCTTCTATTGTTTCGATACTAATCTGCATTGGATTATTAACCGCGAAGTATGGTCGGAAGAAATATTTTAATGAGTCGCCTTTTGTTTTACTCCAACAGTATGCTATAAATTTGGTGATCTGTCTGTTCAGCGTATTAAGTTGTCTTAGTTGCAAGTTAAAGTCAAACTTAAACAATTTAAGGCTGAGCGTTGATTATTCAGTGTAGTAAGAGAAATGTCGATGAGTATATTTTTAAGTTGCTTTATAGCAAAGTCATAAATAACTTTAATCGTTCCCATTGTAAACGGAACAAATAATTTTTAACGATTAATACGAATCCCACACAAAATATTCTATCCCATGCATCATCAATCCCACTCATAAATATTGCCATAACTCCGCGCGTCTCATCGACAAAACGCAGTGTCGTTGGTGTGAAATCAATCATTTTTTTCTGTGCACACTACTTTCTTAAGTAGAACAATGTTCAGTATAATCTACGAGTATCTATTTACCCGCGCAGTTTATACGTCTGTAACAGTTCATCTCATGATAAACGGCAATGACTCCTTCTTCCAACTATAATTAAACATGATTAGAGCTCAACACATGGTGAGCCGCAATTATAAGACGTTACAACGGCTACCGGAGCACTACGTTACACGCCATGCGATAGTTTCTATCGACCATTCAATAACTGGCACGGAAGCGAACTTTAATTAATCGCGCTCGTTATTTATCTGTCGTTAACTTTTTCCTATAATTTGATTACCAGACATCTGTAGCGAAAAACCCTTTCACTATGTTATCGAAAGTTAAAAAGGTCGCGACGTCTTCACCACGCCCGCTCGGTTCCCAAAGTGCATTAGATTTATAGATTGAAGGCAGTAGCGTCGTTCCCAATCCATTCAAATCCACAGTCGTGAATGAATCGAATGGGAAAGAGAGGGCCAGATGTCGGGAGCGGAGTCGCGAGCGGGACGAAATTTCAATAGTACGCGAAACGGAAATAGAGGCCGAGAGGATTCCGTCTAGCCGGAGGGATTCCCTCGTGTCAATGGTGTGCGTTCGTTTTTCGAATTGCACGAATGTTGGCGTGCGTTCCAACTGTAATCTTCGTTTGTATTCGGAGGGTTTGTCGGGTGCCGGCTGGCGGCGTGTTCATTCTTTCCGTTCCGTCTGAGGCCCCGGAGTGAGCATTTCCCCGGCAACTTGTTGATCAGTTGTAATAAATTGCCTCCATGATATTCCCATTGTGGAAGAGTTTGTCGCTTTACTGCCTCGGAGGAAATTGCGTTTCCTTGAGCCACTCCAGTTTATTTGTCGCGCCATTGTTCACTGAATTATTTGCCGGGTTAATGACTGATGAATTGTTTTTTATTGTTACTTTGATTGATAGAGTATCAATAAATTATTTACTCACAACTAGGGATAAAAGTATAACTGTTTTTAAAGATGCCACTGATTATGATTGCGCGCGATAATGATTAAATAAATCATTCACGTAAAAACTGCATGAATGAATATTGATTGCTACGTCTAAGTGATATTTGCATAAATGTATCGGCAGTGGGCATACGGAAATGTAGAAAGTAAAGTGGCGTCAACGGCGCATTCGTTACTTGAAGCAAGTGAACGGAACACTGACGCGACCGTCTGATGTCTGGGAACCATATCTATCCAACGAGGTAATAAGTAGTTGATCAACATCCAATTTATGTTTCTGTATTTGAATTGTGAAGTGATCCAGTCTTTTCTTTGTAAGACTATGATGAGCATGATAGTGAACGTACCACCTTCATACCATTAGAATCCTGTAGGCAGTTAATCGTTTGGAATTGATGGTAAAATCTCGGTACTTTAGGGGTTCGAAGTGTTACAAAGTTTTCATACTGTTTTATAAAAGATTAGCTCGATGCATATCCCTATTATTTTTATTAATTCCCATTCATTTTGGTAGCAAAAATCTGGACGATACCAAATAAATTTTTAGAAGACATATTTTTCTCCATAGGTTAAAATGTAGCTATACATACACACATTTGATTTCAGTATCTCCGCCTGAGTCAACTCAAACCAATAAATATTTGTTAAACACTGGCCATTATAACATAACCTTTGTAAGGCCAATTATACACTAGCGTTTCTACATCGCTGCAATAAAGCGACGCATACACGATGCAACCTCTAGGTACGCCTGAGAAACGCTAATTTGCAGATACTTTGAGAGTTTTATTTCTATTTTCAAGTTCTATTTTCAACCTACTTTAAAAATAGCCCAACTGTACTACTATTATTTATTGGTAAATAAAAAACCTTAAAATAAATTGTAAACCGCGCAATCTTCTACCCTTCCTTTAATCCCAACAACGTTTCAATGTAACAACAGTTTTTATTTTCTCATGGTTAATACATGTAAATTTTAATTGTTTAAAACACTAATTGCGGACATAACGTTGAGCTATATAAATAAAAATATCTCGCTAATTTACCTCGATGTATTCTAAGTTTTGCCTGTCTATAATTGAGTGAACGAAATGCCTGACTGACTCTACAACAATCACCTTTCATTATAATACAAAAAACTATTCATAATAAATTAGTTAAATTACACCTTGTTAACAGTTTTTCTTGCAAATTGATAAATTGTTTATTTTTTCTCATAAATTTTCCCAATAAATTAAATGATTCCCTACTTTAGATGTCCCGTTTAGCCGTCGGCGCTCGTATTACCTATCTGTCGGTAAGTCGTCACCACAGTAGTTAAACTATGTGCCTAAGAGGAAGAGGTCTTCAAGTGGTAACTTACAGTAGGTACCTACCTAGATTAGTTTGTAATTTTAAAGTCTCAAATTATAATAATGACTGGGAGTTCATCTGCATAATTAATTTTTATTTCCATTTTCAAATACCAAAAAATATTTTTATTAAATTTCAATCAGTATTAACAACTCTTCTATACCTAATTATATGATTTCAGTTTAAATAAGACTTTTATTTTAACTATTGCATAGTAACCGCCTGTGAAGTTTCTTGGCACTTTCTTTTAGACTTAATTTAAAAGATCCGTAAACTTAATTTTATTACAACTGAAGCAATTACATCTAACATAGTACAAAATACACAAATACATAATAATATGATACATATACCTACTTACATAGTAGTAAAGAGTCATAAATAGAAATGATAGGGCACAGCGCCCTTAACTGTAACCGCGTAAGTAATATATTTGTTTACTAATGAAATAATTTGGCAACACGTGTCTCAGACACCGCATTGCGGCGTCTTGGTTTAATATTTCAATGAGTACGACCGCTTGGACCCTCGCCAGTCGGAGTTCTGGTACTTTGGACATATCGTCCATGATATTGTTCCGCACATCTGCTAACTACACATATCTTTGTAATTTCCCTCCGGACAACGCATATTACGTACCTACTCTGTGGCCGGAGCATTACATATTACAAGCTGTAATAGGATAATACATGCAACAATGTCTACTCTGTACTAAAAGTAGTACAGCTTCCAATTATAAAATTTAAACGTTTTTACAATTTACACAGATTATTAATTATTACGTGAACATAAAATTGAACTTGAAGTTTCTTTACATAGTGTCATTAAAGTATTTGTATGTGTGTAAAAGTTAAAAGTGATGCGATTTATATTAGCTTTAATATTTTTATGCAATAGGATACCTAATAATACGACGATGTTGCCGTAGTGATCAATAGAATCATGCGGTGGAACTTAGACCGGCTTCACACTTGCGTTGCGTAAAACAACAAGCAATTAGTTGGCCACACATGTATACAGTTTAAAAAATTATGTTCGTTCGCACTTATACCACTCTTCGAGTTGGTGTAACATAATTTTTTAAACGAAAGAACTCATCTTCATAATTTACGCAACAGAGTGTAAAATATCTATGAAATGAACAAATTAAAGCAATGTAAAACAGTTTCAATTAAACCGTATGTAGGCATACTGTGTTGTATTAAGATTTCTGTAGATGATAACCAATTAATCCAACGTAAAATCGAGACCAGTAACGCTCAAAACTCAAAAACCACAGGCTCTCAACGGTTTTAAATACGCTTGTGTTACACTGAGGCGCTGATACCAAAGCCACGATGAATTACATGTAAAATATACTTAATCCTTCGGTCAAATTCAAAAGCTTGTAACTGTACAAAAAATGTATCCGATATTCCGTCACACCTACCGGCTCTACAAAGGTAATGAGGCAGTTATTTCAGTGCTTTGTTTATTTACAAAATATCACTCCGTTTGAAGGCGGACCATCAAAATGCGTCGTAAAGCTGAAAATTCCATAAAAAGTCGTGTTGATGACCTCCGTAATTGAACCTCGTTCTTTGTCAGTCCCAGAGACAATGGACGGAACCCTACGCTTTGGATGTATTGATTAAGAAATAAGTTCCGATTCATTAGTATAATGCAATTGACATCTTACGCTACTAATTAAGTTTTATTACCTGACTGGACTGTTTCTAATTTTAGTTAAACGGTCATACAACATTTTTGTTTTAATTACGTTACACCTATTTAATTACAATAGAAATAACACTTAGTCATAAAGATCTGAGTACTTAAAATATCGGAAAGAATAATTAAAATAAAATGAATAATGAAAGGCATTCATCCGTTCATTGAGCAAAGAATGTACCAACACAGTCACTCAAGTGTTAATAGCTACATAATAAATAGACGTACCTACTCTCAAATACCAAACATCGCCTAGTAAAAGTCAAAGATATGTCTTATCTCACTTATATCTTTGATAAAAGTAAAAAGAGTTGTAGAAATAAAGACAGTCACAATCACAACGCGAACACCCCGGTCCCGTTCACCGACGTAACCCGATCCGTGCTCGTTTATCTGCTGTCGAGCAATTATTGAAGCGTGAAAAGGACCGTCCACCTATTATTACATACGTTTTATAATGCGGGCGAAGCGTTCTTAAAAATATCGCGTTTCCTAGCACACGATTATACCCATCCCATATGACGCTCTGCCCTAACTCGAACTAACCACGTTAACAGACTCAAAAGTAAGGATTATGCTTAGTTATACCTGTCAAGTAGCAAGCTAATTTTATTACGTAGGTACCTACGTATTATATTATGTTTAGCATATAATATTTATATTGTGTATCTTTGTTAAAGTTGGCTCAAATTTCCAAATGTCTATCGTTACTTACACAATATTGAAGTAAAAATATATTTCATTGTATTCTATGTGATTTGGTTGAGGTGTTTGTGGGAAACATCAAAAAAATGCTACACATGAAATATTATTCATTAATAGGTATGAATATTATGTATCTTTATCATTGTGTGTGGGTCGTTAATTTTATTATTAGTATCTATCCATCCTTGCTATATGTTTCAATATTCAATACTAGAAATGAAATTTCACGACAATAACTATGTATATACGAGTGCCTGCCTAGTTAAAAATAGTTGAGGTATTTTCCAGAAATTTTCTGCACGTTCTACAAGTAGAGTATTGAGCAACGTGTTGGCAAAAACTCGTCAGATAACTCCGAGCGATGCACACACGTAGGTAAGAAATATAAAAACACGTTATTTGTAAGCGGGATTTCTTAGTGGATGAAATCGTAATGGTGGAAACGTGTCAATACAGATTAGTGTGATTTGGCCGCACGGATCGGCCTCCATTAATATTTAATTTTAATCTTATCTCCAGTTGCTTTACTAAGTATCTCTGTAGCATCACAAATATTGCAATTCGTTTTTTAGTTCGATGCCAGGTATGGCTTTTTGTTGTTTTGTTTGTTATAATTTTGGAGCAATTTCAATACTATCTTAGAGAAGCAAAATAATTGTAGAGCTCATTTTATTTTAAGCACACAGATTATTCTTATTTTCCTGCTGAAGTTAATATTTTTGTTTTTTTCCTAAATATTTACCTAAGGTAAAAATTAAAAAAACTATTTTTAAAATGTCTTTGATGTCTAATCAATTTCAAGTGATTTATACTAGGTGCCGAATAGATCTGATTACATTTAGGTAAGTGTAAATATAAAACAATATATAAATCAAATAATAAATCATAATAAAATAAAATCAATTATGTACCTACTGATAGTCATTGTCGTTTGTCTTTCAAAAATAAAATTTCTATTTACCAACACAAGTGAGACACTTTTTTGAAACTTGGAAGGTACCATTTCAAACATAAGTCAGAAAACATAACCCACCCGATGTCTACTCATTTATGACTTATTGTTACCTACGAATTTCTTGCATGTTAGTTAGTTATATTTAAAAAAATAATTTAATTTAGTGTATTAATTAGACGACAGTGGCGTGAGGGTGCCAGACGAAGGCAGCGGCGCGTGAACATCAACAGACGTTGTATCACCGACTCTACAATCGCAAAAGTATCTTACTATAGGAGATTTATCCATCAAATTCGTTTCGACAGATCTCAAATTACCTTTCAATAGAAATTATACTTTAACTTCAATTGAACGCACAGGAAAGTACTGTAGATAAATTATAATATTAATTCATAAGTAAATATTATTAAAAAAATAAGTTAATATTATTTTCTGTCTTATAAAAATTATTTTAAATTACGAATAATTTATAGCGATAAGTTATGCCTGTCTATATCTAGGTAATATAATCCTAATCAACAGACGAGTGTGGGTATCTAGTAATAATCTACCTACTACCACATCATCAATATAAATGAGCACTATTATTACATCTAATTGCTTTTTATAAGTATTTTATAACCTGTCATTCGAAGACAAATAGCTAAAGATTATAAAATCAGACTTGAAATAAGCAGTTAAATCACCTTCATGACAGTATTTTTTATTTATACTTATTAATGCGTAATTATTATAATAATATTCATCCCGCAATGATAACGGAATATTTCTGTTACTTCATTAATAATAAACATATACAGAAAGCGCATGCATTTACTCAAAACAATGGAAGTATTAAAACAAAAGTTTTAAACGAGTAGCTAAAATTGATAAAACAAATGTTACATTACGTGAATCAACACGGTATAATTAAATTGCAATTAAAACACGTGAACGGAACTAAAACAAACATGAATATAATTAAGTTACTGTCAAATATTACAGGTTTTTGATTCAAACGAAGCACAGTCAGTTTATCAAACACAGCCCAAATTAAATGTTATTTATGATCCCGTGCTATTCAATCTGTTAAATGAAAATGTGCATGATGACTTGATGTCAACATAAAACAGGGTATAAAAGGGAGACTTCGAACGGTCGAACCCGGCCCGTACGTTTCCTCTCAATAAACAAACATTAAATATTACCCACGCAAAGCGTCAATACGAGCGAAAAAATTAAACTTTATGTATCCCAAACGCACTGTTGCCGCGGCCATTACATTTTTAAAATCGCATTCAGGGAAGGCAGCGCTATATAGGCCTACCCGGACGACCGGTGCGCGCTCACCAACAAAACGAGATTTTTTAATCTAACTTTAGCGTTTGTAAAAATTACTACTCAAATATTTACGCCCCGGCCGCTAATTAACAGAGATTTAACCCTTCCGTCGCCGAAGTACGTTTTAATATTTAACCCGGTGGAAATATTTGGCGCGTATTAAAACGTGAAAAATTAATGGCGCGCGGCTCCCCGGCTCCTACGGCAGCCCCAGGGTTGTCTTCACGCCATTGTGCAGACACACGCGGTCCTGCCGCCCGCGCTGCATCCAATTGTTCACGAAAATTTAGCTTTCAGCATTTTCTAATTTATACCATTTGGATAACTCCCGAGTTCAGATAAGTAATGCTTCAGAAGTCGTAAGAACATGCGAAATAAGTTTTTTTTCTAAAGCTTTAGAAATGTTTGATTACCAAGGTAAACAAAACAAAAGTAATTGGTGCGCTCTTAAAAACAAAATAAAGGAATGGAAGAATCGGTGAAATAAAAAAGAAAACAACACTAAAAATATCACACACCACAATCACTTAATCGATCTAAACAAAAATGTCGCGTAAACTAAACATCACATTCACAGGTCGCGGTGGAAACGTACCTTGCCGTGGTGCAGTCGCGGTAGAGCACGTCGAAGTCCTTGCAGGAGAGCAGCTTGCAGCGGTTGACGCCCGGCTGGATGGCGCCCAGCCCGCGCAGGATGCGCACCTGCTCCACGTTGCACACCAGCGGCACGATGTCCAGCCGCTTCAGCTTCGTGTACACCGTGTGCAGCCCGCCCACCAGGTGCTTCAGGAACAGCTCGAACGCCTGCGGCAGGCACAGCATCGTGTCGCCCTGGATGATGAACGCCGCCACCTTCTGCCCGCGGTAGTCCACCAGCTTGCACTCGTTGGCGGACGGGTCCGAGGTGGAGATGGGCGGCGGGCTGCCGTAGCGCGGCGGGCCGTGGTGGTGCGCGGCCGCCATCAGCTCGAGCGGCGAGTGGTGCATCATCTGCAGCGAGCCCAGTAGCCCCAGGCCGGGCGGCGGCAGCGGCAGCCGCTGCAGCAGCTGCGGCGGGGACAGCGCGCGCGCCGGCGACGCCGCCTTCACGCGCGGCGAGCCGCCGCTGCTGCCGCTCACTTCGCTCGCGGTCGACGCTGAGTCCACGGCGGACTCCATGCTCGTCGCTCGGTCTATGCGCGCATCACACGCCCGTCGCGCGCGGTGTGTCGCGCAACAATAAATAAAAAGGCCTCGGTGTGCGAGGGCGCGGCCGCGTGCGCGCGCCCGCCCCGGCGCCGGCGGGTGATTGGCCGGCCGCGGGCGCGCCGCCGCCTCCATTGGCCGCCGCCGCGGTCGCCGCCGCGCGACGTCTCCGCCCTTTTTTCCGTTGCGCTGCGAGCGCGCGAAGAAACGTTTCTGTTTCTTTTGGGCGCCGAGCGGAGCGGTCGCGCCGGGGGTGTATTGATAAGAATGTCACCGGCAATCAATAGGAGCCCAGATGCCGCCGCGGAAGCGTCGCGACCGACTTCCGCACTCTATATTACACTTATTATTTCATGAGATTTGACGCTCTATTTCAATAAGGATCTACTTATGTTGACGAATGCCATCTTAGAGCACGAAGGTTTGCTCAAGCCTCTACATATTGAAACTTATTTTCGATTTTATGATGTCTTAAGGCCGCTTAAAATAAATGAGGTCATAGTACACCGAGTACATCGCTGGGTGGCCGGTGCGGGTAGTAGAGCCGCCGATTTAGCTCATTCAAGGCTTGTTGTTGTTTTTAGCGAAGGTCACGGCGATGCCCACCTTAAGGTCTTTAACCTTCAAACCAACTCGCTGCCTGGAGTTTTCGTTACAACGTACAAAATAATTAAACAACGCAACTAAATATTTTAATGGGTACTTGACTGACTTATTTAATAAATTGAGGGTACGAATCTTTCACAGCGTGCTTTAATTGTTAAAGATGTTCGGGATTTGTAGTATTAAGATATTTATCATCTTTTTATATTTTTCTTTGTGGTTTAAAACATCTTTGTAGCCTATTAATAAAAATGTTTTATACAGTTTAGGTACTATTATCAGAAAGTTTAAATTAATTAATATAATTAATCAATTTAAAAAGTAAAGTATTATGTAGGTAGTATAGAAGCTTTTATCTATATGACTAAAAAGATGTTTTTTTTCTGTAGGTACCTATCTACGATTTTGGTTTTCCTTAAAGATGTATCTACCTACCTATTATGAAAATTATATGTTCCTCTTTATTGCCTGAAGTTCTTTTGCTCTACGAACGTTAATATTAGTGATTAAATAAAATAAAGTTATTGAAAGGAGATTCATTTACTTTTATAGATATTATATAGTTTGTTAAAAAGTACCTATAAGTACATATTAACACATTAGACAACAAAATTTAAATATATAATAGAACTAGATTACTGAAACATATCGAAAATTAATAAACTATCACATACTCACGTCTTCATGATTTTCTATATAGTAGGTACCTACCTACCTATGTGACATTACAAGCATGGACTGAGAATAAAATTAATTTATCAAAAATATTATCTAGATAAACTTAACACAAATAAAATAAAAATGCTCTAGCTGGGATTCGATTCCAGGACTGATCGATGGCACATGCTCTATGTAGAGATCAACCAAATGATTTTATTTGGTTTCAACTGTTTGGTTGGTATTTTTCATTAAAATAACTACCTTAGTGACACGTGTTCATAATTTAATGTATTAAAAAAATATATTATTACATTTTTGTCTGTTACTGTATCTACTGTCTGGTACTTTTGTCTGTTTGTTTTTGCTTGAAATATCTTACCCAAGTCTTAACCGGTTAGGATATGGTTTCCA
>DWKA01000288.1:0-18525 GCA_018249155.1 Panoquina ocola ocola
GAGACATACAGGTCATGAGATATTCATCATCATCACTACAACCCATATCTGTCCGACTGCTGTGCTTGGTTCTCCTATCACAACGTGAGGGGTACAGGACATAGTCCACCATGCTGTCCAAGTGCAAGATGGCAGACTTCACACAGCTTTGAGAGCATTATGGAGAAATCATGAGAGACATGAGACATGCCTACCTCATAGTACGGCTACAGCCAATGTATTAAATATTTTTTTAAGATAGATATTTTGTTTGTCAGGTGATAGCGCACGACTTCCCCGAAGGTTCAAAACCGCTCGTCCACTTGCTGTATCGTCCCGGCCACTACGACATACTGTATGCGTGATCCCGTTTCGCTTTACAATAAAGTTAATTATCCTTCTTTATGTGTGTTTTATTTTACACTATATTCCGCCCGCGTGTAATTTCGACTAACATATTGTAAACTGTAAATTAATTCAACGCCATCACCATCTAGGTTATGTTTTGGAACATTTAATGAAATAAAAAGGAAATAACTAGGGTTATTGGGATAAAAAGTATCCCAATGTATTCTGGGTTATAAACTATCCATGTACCAAAATTGATCCAAATCTGTTCATCCGTTTTAGCGTGACTGACGAACAACTTTCACGTTTTATATTAGTAGGATAAAAGCACAAGACCTTTTTTCTTTCTGATATGTGTAAAGTGTAATTTTAGTATAGTACTGCAGCATCCTCACACCTTGTCAATGATAGTTGAATGTTAAATTAGATTCTATTTACATGACAACTATCACCAGATAATGTCCCTGGTCATTAATATTAGAAAGGTTTACTTTAGAGTTTAGTATCTATAAGTCACACTAAACTTGAACTTGTTATTGTGTAATTAATAAAAATAAAATAACATTTCCATTGTTTATTTCAATAATCATAAAGAGTTACATTGAACATCACTTAAAACTTAGTCTAATTTTACAATATTATCAGAATTAAAAGTGGAAACAAAGAGGTAAAAAGCACTAAAAGTTAATGCTGAACAAGCTTAGTACACCTATCTGCAGAAGTATACACCATCTGGCTCTCTTACTGGCTTCATGCCTGCAAAAAAGGCTTTAATATCCTCTTCTTTAACAATTACCTTTTTATCTTTAAAAGTTTTTAAGAAGTCCAGTAACTTGTCTCTCAATTTAGCATATTCTGTCAAAGCATTGATTTGTTGGACATGGCCCAAAGAAGATAAAGCTGCCATTCCCTTTTCATACTGAGATGCTGGTTTCCCATCAGTCCTTTCCTTCCCCAGTTGTTCATAAGCAATTACAGTGTCATCTGGATCAATTAAAAATAATACTGACAAATCTTTGTACATTGAGAGGCATTCATTACAGGTACATAGCTTGTGACGGAAGCTGGAAGGCCAAAATGTTGCGCCATTATGCACTTTCTTTACTCCTTTTGGCCTAACACATGTGTTGCCCTCTAGTTTCGCTTTCTTTACTCCAACATCTTCAATGTCCCCATCAGATGAAAATTTCCTTTTCAGAATGTCTGTTTCCATACTTTTGTCTGATAGTTTATTATCACAGTTCGAATCACTTTCTATTTTATCTTTTTCAATGTTGTCACTTGGTGCATCATTAGCATTATTTTCGTCCATTACAATGTCTGCTGAATTCTCTTTTTTAGAATTACTATTTCCTTCACTGACTATGTTATTTTCATTAACTGAAACATCTTTTTCAGTATTAATTTTATCAACTCGGTCTAATTGTTCATTAGTGGATTCATTGTCCAATTTATCAGTGGAAGCAGTTTCTAGCTCTTCACTTGTGGCGATCTTTGGCTGTTCAGGTGTAGGTGAGATATCTGGTTGATTGGCAGTGGAAATGTCTTCAGTATTATTAATAATAGCTGTACTCTCAGTTTTTACGCCCTCCGAAATTTCAGTAGGAGCTACATCTTCTGATTGTTTAGTCTCAGATACAGACACTTTATCTTCATTTGTTGTTGTATTAGTAGTATCTGAATCTCCAGCAGCGGCATCTTCAACTTTTGGTTCACTGCCAGAAATTTCAGTGTCAATATTAGATTTTATATCTACTGAGTTATTTGTACTGGGCTGAATTTCATTAGAATTAACAACATCCATGGCTTCAGTTTTTTGGTTTACATCTGTATCCATTGGGTCTGCAAGCAGCATATCTTCTTCTACTTGCTCTTGGCTACGATTGTCAGGTCTTTCTGTGTTACCTGTATCTCCTTCCTTTATTAGAGAACTTTGTTTTTCATCAAGATTTTCATTACTTGGCTCTGCTAATGGTTTTACGTCTCCTGGGTGTGCTTCTGTCTGTTCCATTTCAGTTTTGGTACCTGTTTCTAATTTACAAACATTTTCTTCACTTGAGTTTGTAGGTGCAGATTCAGTTGTTTCTACCTTTTCTTCATTCCCTTCACTAGCTTCTGCTTCAGTACTGGTTTGTCCTTCTTTATTAATTACATTTTCATTATTTGTTCCCTCTGTAATAGTATCATTTTTGGTTTGTGCACTTTCAATGTTATCAATATTGGAATTATCATTTTCTTTATTGTCAGCCTTTTCTATTGTAGAATTTTCATCACAGTTAATATTAGTTGTGGAGCTGGTGCCTACTACATCAACATCAATGCTCTCCTTATTAATTGTAAGGTCACTATAATCATGAAGAAATTCATTTTTATCCATGCATGCTTTGCAGATCATTTCAGAGTACTGCTCATTGGAGGGAACAACAGCATCCAGATGATTGAAGTGAAGCCAGTCCTCACAAATAATGCATTGGATCATATCTCCATCAGTATTGGATTCAGGATCAGGGTCAGGATATGGCCGGTGACACGTGCAGTAAACACCACTGAAATTTTGGTTGTAAATATTTTCTATGTTAAGGTCAGTCTTGTCAGGTGTAAATTGGCATGGGTGTGAATTAAATTTAGGGTTTCCACAATCACAACGGAAATTACGTTTAGTGTACAACTCTATAAGTTCATGGTTTTCATGGCACATCAGACTACATGCCAAACATACTCCAGCCCGTTTAGTGGAGTCATTCTTAGCATCAGTGCAAGTCATGCAGGCATAGATTGCTTGTCGCTTCACATATCCCTGAAACAAACAAGTTACATCATAATACTAGTTCAATTATATAATATGTTTAACAGTTGAACAAAGACTGTTTAAATAAAAAGGTATTTGCTATAAGTACTTGTTGGACCATCAAGTGTTTCATTCTTATTTAAATCAGGGTATATTTTTATTTTCCACTGTAAGTAACCAAAAATAAATATAAGACGTATATATTTGTAACAATAATTAAAAACAATTTAGGTACATTTTCGTTTTGGTAGGGGAATTAAGTTGAGTCTAAACAACAAGAAAGTACTACGAAATATCCAACATATTTATCTGCATATTGATGCTATTCACATAATGTATTATTACAACTGATACTAAATAAAGGGTTATTGTATATAATTGTATTTACGAGGCTGGGAGGGCAAAATTATGGACAGGAATGTAAATTATTATTAAAACAGTTTTACAAGCTGTCTGTAATCACATCTGTTGGTGTCTCTTTGTTCACAAATCTATTTCTCATTTCACAGTGGGTTTTAGTCTAAATGAGTTCATAGTATAGTTATCTCATACCTTAGAATATGTGCAATTTTTGTCATCGGAAGCCCCCAAAACGGCATTGGCATCTTCTTCAAAGTCTTCCTGCTCTTTCAAGACGTCCATCATTGTTACAACTTTTTCCCCATCGCAATCCGCCATTTCGGCATCTTCACAGGAATTTGTGCCGTTTGTAGACATTTTGTTTCAATACAAATCAGTTTTATAGTTATTAACGAATGAATGTATCAGTTTAGCGAAGTAAAAGTACAAAATAATTTGAAAAGCCGGTTCCAATTCCTCTTCAACTCAATTTCACAAGCGCCAAACCAATTTTTACGACGTTAACTACACAGAGTAAGTACAATTTGCCACAGACAACTTAGTCCATAGACTAACTAAGCCTAGTGTATAATAATTATAATACACTGACCTCTTTACAAAAGTATTATAATATACCTAGTAGATTGTATATTATTTTTGTTTGTGTAATCTTTTTGTTTGTATTCGGAAACAAAAATCTACTACATTAATTAGTTTCATGTACTTCATAATTATGTACAAGACTGGCACAGGACATTTTTTATGCTATATTTTGTCGCTGTGATTTGTGAAGTGATACTTATTCAGCCGCGCTGAGAATAAAAATTTCAAGTTGCATTACACACAACACCATCTAATGTTAACAACTTTAACGTTAATGTTATTATAATATACTGTTAGTAATAACAGCATCGTCTCTTGAGAGAGCGTGAAACTCCTAAATAATGCATAGATTTCTAAAAATGTCAAGGCACGTCATTTAATGTAGGTAGGATACGATAAAACGATATGTAATTAGTTAACTACCGATGTCTATACTAGTTGAAAGATAGGTTTATTCGATTTATTTATTAAAATTTAATACTTTATAGAAGGAACGGCACATCTAAATTCTTGCGCCCGTTACCAATGTACAAAAAGCCCGCTTCAGGAGTTCTCACCTTGTGAAAGTAAGTCATCCCGGGCCAGTACAAACTTTTTAAGTAGGCGATACCACCGGAACGTTCGACAGACAGGTTCCAACAGCCGTTCGGAATATCTTGGTCTATGGAGTCTAAGAAATCCATGCTGTAGTTGTAATCCTGGCGGGTCAACAGGTTCGAATTCCAACGATGCTGCGGCGGTCGGATGTGGCAGTACGATTTAAGCATTTTGGCTTCTGCGAGAGTTAGTCCGTAGTAGTTTGGATTGATAACCACGGCGCCGTCCGGCTGCTTGATGAGTTGTCCTCTAGCACCTACCTCCGCCTCGTCGCAGACGTTGCTGATGGTCGCGGAAAGACGACTCTCCTCTTTCATGAACTGGCATCTCTCTGGATGGTTCTCTTCCAAGCTTTCGTCGAGGACTTTGATTTTCAGAGACGGATCTCCTCGGAAGGGGTACGTGGTGAGGAGCGATAGATGCTTATACTTTTTTTTTGGTCTAGGAAGTAGGCCCCAAAACTTAAAGTCGGTGGAGTAAAAATATTTTCTGTCAGCGATCGCGTCTTTATCTATCCCGACGGCGATGTGGTAGTCGCCGTCGGCTGCGTATATCTGACCCCAGTACTGGATGTGCGAGAAGTGATTTTCCACTTGCAGCAGAGTTAGGGAGTTCTGCAGCAACGAGATGAGCTCATTAGTGAGCATCATCCCGTTCACATTTACGATGTCCTTGTAATCCCAGAGTTTATGGACGTTCATTTTTAAGCACTAAATAAAGTTATTTATACAAATATACGGAATTGATTCAAACAACTTCAGTGAAATCTATTAGCCATTTATTGTCAAAAATGTCAATGTGATGTCAGATTGATTCTTTTTGCTCAGGCTCATTACCAGTGATTTTGTTATTATCTCTGCGTATAAATGTTATACTCGTAGAGGTCAGTATTGCATATGAATTTGGGTATAAACCCAAACATATTAAGTATAAACTTAATATGTAGATACGAATTGACAAAAACTATTTACTTTGGAGATTTCTCAGACCGAATATATATATTTTTTTAATCTTTATTTAATTTATGAACCTAAACGAATTGTTATATCCCGAAAATATGTCTTAATGAAACTACCCAGAACCGATATTTTATGTAAAAGTTTTTGTCTCCGATTATTCCAAGGGTCAGCGAAGAGCGGTGTAAATCGAGACCTCTTCTCGTATGACAATTACCCGTCGTCAAATATTTGCAGGCCCTCTGTTGATCGTAATTCGTAACTTGAGTACGAAAACGGCCAACGTACAGAGCCTCCTCGATGTGGCCGTTTAGAACGAGTCCACAGGTCACACGAAATTGGGCGCAGTCGTATAACTTGAGACGCAATTTACTTATTTTCACAGATTGCGACCGACTCGTGTTGCTTGTTTGGCGACTCGTGGGTAACATTTGGATGGAAATATAACCGTCGTCGTTGGGCTGTCTTGAAAAGTGGCATAAAATATGAACTAGCCAACATAAATAAAGCTTTGAAAAGGAAATTCTTTCGGTTATTTCAAAATATATTCTTTATTTCAGGTGTGTATTAATACGTTTTTGTAGGGGCAAAGCAATTATCAAATAATGATGATAATAGCAATATCTTTACATCACAATTTCGAACTAAGTTTCTTAATTTGTTATCGAATATTTAAAATTATAAGTTAGACTACAAAGCTTCCTGTTGCAATGTCCTCATTACATTGATACTGCTACTGCATACTAGATGGCGTTAATTAGTGTTGATTTGTTGATATAGATGGCAGCAGATGTATTAACTTGCACACTGCGCATTAGGTTATGTACCTACATTACGTAGGTACTTACATTTCTACCTTTGATTGAATAGGTATCTTGTCGTAATAAAATTCGGGTAATGTCAAAAAATATTTTTTATTACAGCTCTTCGAAAAGTTACTTTGTTCCCCGAAAAAAGGTAGGTATTAAAATAGTTCTTTTGATTTTGATAAAAAGCAATTTGATTTTGGAATATGGATGTTGTTAACTTGTTACTATGATTTCCTTTACGAGAGATCTACAAAAATATTATTTACGCACATTGTGGACTGTATGAATTGAAAAATAAAGCACGCGTTAGCCAAATTAAAAAAAAAAATTGAAGTAGAATAATAACATTTAACCAAGAATTTAACAAAGTTTTATAAAAAATGTCAGTTATCTACACTTAATTATTTTTTAATAGAATGTGCGTTCACTTCCGAAAGAATTTTGTACATTACAACTTACGAAAGAAAAATCTTTTATTGCGGAACTAAATCTAAAGAAAAATAACAATATGTATAAGGTAACTATTAAAGTTAATAATATTTGATTGAGAAAATAAAAATAACAATAATTGATTTATTAATCGTAAATAATTTAAAATAAGTTTCAATTACTTATGTAAATCATTCGTAATCGCATTAGCACAGACTACCACAGGCTAAATAATACGTGGGTATAATTTATAACAGTTACAGTTTGAGCCAAGGAAGTTTATAAGTTCTTTGGTTTGAGCAAAATGGCGGCCTTTTATACGTTTTTAAGTGTACAAACATGATTTTTATAAAGTAATTTAAAATATTTCGGTGTGTCTCAAGTACTTAAAATGGTTACGCCGCACTTTAAACGGGACTGCTAGATTACCTCATTAATGAAATTCGTTCGTGTTGTTTAAAATATAATTCGCGTTATAGCAAACGGTTAAACATGTGAGAACGTGATTTTAAAAGTGATATAAAATATTTCGGTGTGTTCTTTCGTACAATATTTGCTTCGAGGTGCTTGAAAGGTACCTTTAGCATCCTTTTATCTTTTCAGAACAAAATAACGGAGTACCTATTTTGAGAATAACCCCTACATTTAGCATTTTAAGAAAATAAAAATGATACCTACTGGTTTTAAGATCCAACATTCTAAAATTCCATTCTAAAATCCTTCATTTCGCTTTGGATTCAAAACACTCTTTAAAGTAGCCCATTGCTTATTCAAATATTTAATGTTACCTTCTGCAATCGTTGTGAAGTTAATTATCTACTAATGAATAACCTCTTGTCTCTTAATCAGGTACATAGTATACCACCTATACCTGCTTCAAAGCCATATGGTTGGTAGCACCTAGGTGCTTATCCTTGCATTGGTTAGCGTCCAAACACTAATCTATAAACATATAACTGCGTTACAGTCGCCAGCTATCAGTACTCCCACCGGCGTCCGGAGACAATGGCGCACACGTGCGTCAATTAGCCACTCGCCCCCCCCCCCCTGCAGTCGACGCGGCGATTCGACACGCGTTCGTCCTCCAGCCCTCTGCAACCTCCGCCGGCCTGAGAGGGTCCGCTCCTCTCGGTACCCAACGATCCGTCCTGCAGGTGAGAGGGCAGCTATTTTTTTTTAAGATAGTCATAAGGATAAAAAGCCTGACGGGCCACCTAACTGGTCACGACATACGACGTATGTATTCAAAAACATCTTATTTCATACTTCTTATAGTTTTGAAAAAAAATTAATATGATAACTCTGTTTAAATATTACTGTTTTCATGTGCAAGGTAAATGACAAAAAAATATATTTTGAGAGATAATGTTGTTACTTCCAATCTGAAGGTTGTAACGATATTTTGGAGGAATTGAATTAATAAACATCCTCTTAAGCAATTAATTTAAAACATGTAATAGGTATTTTTTGCGGAGAAAAGCAGAACACACCAGTTGGAGTACCGAACGTGCAATCGGTGCGATCGTGCGCCGCTCTCGGCGCTCATTTAGCGCGTGCTTAATTATTAAACAGGAAAAATCGATGCAAACAGTCACCTGTCGCCTGTCCCCTATCACCAGGCCCCTGGAGAGCCGATAGCGGCTGACGGATGGCTCTCGAACAGATTGCGATCAGATCTCGAATGCACCACGGCCGCGGGGTGTGAGTGGAGACGATTAAGTGCTACATCGTTTGTGATCCTTATCGGTAGAGCTTACGCAAATATTATTTAATAATAATTTCTTTTCCTGCAGTAGATACTTCCCCGATGTTGCACGTATATATGCAAGATATCCTCCGTCGTAAACCTTTAACTTCTGAGAGCGAATTTGATAAGATTCTTTCCAAATATTTACCTACTGCTAAAATTACTGATACCTATCTAAAATGAATATTTCTATTACATTCTGTTGTCGCAATAGTTCATGTAGGATATGAATTTTGCCCAAAGCGTATGATAGTTTTGGACTGCTGGGGTTTTGGAAAAAATACCACACTCTTAATATATCTACTTATTCCATAAAAATGTCAAATCTTACTTAAGTTATCTTACTAAATCTTACTTGTATTAGAACTATTTTAACATATTGGGTCATCGTCATGACATTGTTGTAGCATATTATGGGTCAAAATTTTGTCTAGAATAGGGTTGTCGAATCTGAATTACGGTATATAAGGCTCTAAGCAGTATTACTTTCTACATTAAATCCTGTGACTGTTATCGTTGATGTATTAGTTAGTAAAATAAACACAGTACAAACATGTTATTAACGTTCACAATGGTTGGGAAGGAGCGCGCAGCCGCCGCCGGCAACGCATCTCCGATCGCATTCAGCGGCTCCAGTTCACCCGAACAACAAAGAGTGCCAACAACGAACAAATGTTTTTAAATAACCACCAACAAGCCTAAACGGGTGGAGAACAATGGCTTTAATTCGCCATGTGGTGCTGCCGCGACACCGGCTGTCTGTATCGCGCTATTGGGACGCAGCGGCTTGCGATGAGCAATCTCAATGTGACCGGCGGGGAACAAAGCCGCGGTTCCCACAGGCGCGCCCCGGGCCTGCCCTGGCCTCCCCGGGCCTCCCCGGGCCGCCCCGCGCCGCCCTGCGCCACTGATCGCCGTGTTTCTTTATTTCCTAATTGTTTTCGAACGCGAGGCAGGTCGCCCCCGGCGGCGCTGTGCTCTCGTTCCCAAAGAAAACATATCGCCGTTGCCACCCATTCAGTTTATGCGGCTCAACGTTTTGTTTGATTTTCGGATTACTTTCGAAAAATATTATGCTACAGTGATTATCGTAAATATTGTATTGTAGCCAATTTGAATTTGCAACGGTTCAATTGTGTGGAGGTACCGAGTGATTCTGCTTTTGTCTTGTTAAGTGTTTCTATTGAAACTAAAATGCTCTATAAAGATAGAAAGAATTAAGAAATCTCTCGCTGGTCTACTAGTTCTCACTACTTCGTAACTAATATAAAGTGCCTAATTCAGAATAAGATTCTGAATAAGAATGTTGAAATAGGTAATCGATTTCCGTTTCCAAGTGCATAAATCGACCAATTAGCGGCCGAGAATTGAATTTGGAATGAGCACTAATGACCGTTCAAGCGATCGCATTATAAAAAACTATTCCCACAATCGTTCGAGTTCGACAAATTGCAAAAATTGAAGTGTTCTTTTCCCACAATTAGAATTATAAGGAAACGAAAGAAGTGAGCGGTGGAGTGGCGAGCGTGGCGACCTGTGAACGGTGACAAAGGGCGGCGCGAATATTGGGGAGTTAATCGCGAGTGAACGTCACAAACAAGGGCGGCCGGCTAGGGTTGCCGCTCCACATTTAAATAACCGTAACTTTTAAACTTCAACGAATGTGTTCGTATAGCCATCGACAAGTAAAGAGGAAAGGCGTAGAAAGAGACATTAGATGCGCAGAAGTCGTTTTGCTCTGCTTTTTTTGTTCTGTGCATTTTGTTCTCTTTTAGACTTTTGCCAAGTACCTTGCCCGTGACAATATTAGCGTAAACATTTTATTTTTCTTTTAGAAGAATTCAATGTCTCACTGAATTCGAAATTCGATTATTGACAGTATAAACAGTATGAATTTGCATGTACATAATTTTTAATCTACACATTGCTTAATTTTATTGTATATCTAAGATTATACAATTTTCTGTGTACGTAACTATATACATACCATAGAGTAAATTTCAGTGCCATTATAATGAAATAAAAATAAAATAACGTGTTTGCTGATGAATAAATCAGACTAAAAAACATTTTTATTTATTCAAAAGCTAATTTAAAACTGTTTTTAAAGGACATTGTTTTATTTTCGCAAGTATTGGACCGTTTTCCAAGAGTGACAGCCCTAGTCGTGAATCAGAGATTAAGGCTATTTGCGTGAAACTTGTCGCCTTTGTGAATGTGCTTCCGCTTGATACTAATTGTTTCGAGATCATTACACCGCTTGTTGTGCAGATTAGTGGGAATGCTGCAGTGTGGGGAAATCTGAGAACTCGCGACTTCTCGCGACTCGAGTCTTTCAAGTGGCCCTCTAAAATCTCCCAATTTGTATTGAGATTTTGATTGTTAAAATAATTTAACAATATTGCCCAAGTATGGAGAGGTTCTTGACAAATAAGTAATGTTACCTACACGTTCAAACATGTATACCTGCATGTTTAGTTAACTAGCAACTGTTATGTCGAAAACTGAGTCAATGCGGTGGAGAGGATAATCTCTACGTCATTGTATACAAAAAAAATATTTTTTACGAAGGGAAGTTGATAGCCAGTCCGAAAATTTTCAGAGCATTTCTATCATCAAGCAAACAAGCAATTGATGGGATCAATTGGACGATAAAAACTACAACGATCTCTATGTAGAGTCGCTGACACTCCGAATTAATCGTCAGGCCATGTCGGAACTTTTGGTCTTCTGTTCGGCTTACTCAACTACAAGAAACTTACCCAAATGGTGGTAGAATTAATAAATGTAGTTATTTTATTGATATATAAAAACATAAACAATTCCTTTAAACATTTATGTATTAACGTTACACTTAATAAAAGGTAAAAATGGTAGCTTCTGATAGAACGCCTCAAGGGTTACGGTGTGATCATATGGAACGGAGTATAAACAAGGACAGACTATTAATAATAAACCAAATCCTTGTTATGACTGGTCTCGAACTCCAAATACTTTCGCAGTGGGAACGTAAAGGGCGAAACGGCTCGCCAATAATGTAAAATAAATTCTCAAAACATTGAACATAATTTGTATTTGTTACACATCCACCCGTGAGACAAAGATAATGATCATTTGTAAAGAAGTCGCGTGGCGCGGGACGTCGCACGCGGCATAAAATGTTGCCGTTGTACGCAGCGGCGAGCGGCGAGCGGCCATCGCGTGATGGGGTTGCCAACGAAATAATTGGCGCCCCGCGGACAGACGCGTGATAATGTTTTGATAATGACGAGTGCCATTGTCCGGCTCGAGCTTGTTTGTGAGATTATCGTTTTGTTTTCAGATTTGTTATGTTGCTGAGGGCGACGAGTGAACACAAGCCGTTTTTTTGTTACGCTAAATGAGCTCACGATCGGTTTTAGTTGCGACTGTTGAAATAGTGTGTGGAGCGGTATTTTACTATAAACAGATAGGAATTAATTCAAAACTTAATAAAACATAAGCCTTACTTAGATTTATAAAAGGGACTGACTAAAACTAAAAACTTCAAAAAAGTTAATGGACTGATAACAGTTATAACTATTGCATCGATCGAGCCTTATCGCCATTGTCGGTCTCTATTTAAAAATGCATTTCTCTATAAAAGTACTAGTGCTATAGTCTTTTACATAATGCACATTTATTTCTGTCTCAGAAATGTTATAGAAAACATACCCAGCCATTATAGGATTTTGGCACTGTGTTACTGTGTAATGTTTAGATATTTTCATATTCAATATTGTGGATATTATAAACCCACACGTGACTTTTAATTCGAATGTTTCTCTGACATGACTTCCCAGAAAAGAAAATAGAGACACGGGGAACTGACGACGTTCCACAAAAACGCGGTCACGTAACATCGGACGCCAGCCCTCGACATGTCAAAAGATTTACTCGTAACATCTCTAACCTACATAAAGACATCTAAACAAACGAAATAAATTTTGTGTCTATGTAACGAGCCACGAATAAAGGGTGCGCCGACGGCATCTGCGATATGCACGATCAATTATCGCCATTGTCAGCGGCTGACAATGGGATCTTAACACGTCGTCGCACCATATTGAGACGTTATGGAGCCCACGCGTGGAAAAAACTTCCGATTAGAACTGCACCTTAAGACTGAGGGTTAGGAGCGAGAGTCGAAAGTTCCTTGGACAGGTGCGCTCGGAAACCGGGCCAACCTCCCACTGCTTGCCGACAATGCGACACCAGTCGCACAATGCGAAGGCGCTGAGCCAGCCGGGCATTCAGCCTCACGTGTCGTAAGGACTTAATTAAATCGGATATGTCTCCGAGAACGTAGGCAGATGATTTATTCATCGGCTACGGGTCTAGTGTCCGGAGGCTCGTTGGCTGTCGCTGATCCATTCTCATGTCTCATGTGTGAACTCGAATGGGTGGCTGCCAAAAATGAATGCCTGGGAAATACTTTCATCGTATTCAAAACATTGTTATGTTGTCAATAGCGATGATTGTGCCAAAATAATTTGACAATGCATGTCGTAATTAACTGAGAATATAGTTGATAGTAGATAGGTACATAATGTTGGTACAAAATGGAGTTATTGTGTCTTTACAAATAAAAATGTTTCCAACACATAAAATGGAAAATGGTCAAAGGGATTAACACGATTAAAACTTCGTTGGCCAGTTATTGTCAGTCCACGTACTTTCTCTAATCCTCTTTTCGATGTCGAATGGTGCAGCACAATGTAACAATATGGCCTTAAGAGCGTTAAAATCGCAAAACCGTCACATTCGAAAACCAAAGGCCGACGTGCCAAGTGACGGACGAGCAATAACCTTCACAAATAACAAAACTCAAAAGTAATCGTTAGTATCGCACAATCCGCGCGGCCCCCCGGTGACAAATCGGATCGACTTGTAACTCGCAAAGTGTGGAAAAAAGTAAAAAGAATGAGCAGAATGGGCAGAATGGACACGAGCGACCTGCGACAGATGCATTAAAAAAAGTTCGCCGGCCGTTCGCCGTTCGGTTTGGCGCGAAATCTCATTATGGCGGCGATTTGTGGGGGTGAATGATGTCGAATTGTTTTGTAAATTGGGAGAAATCGAGCGATAAAAGGGTACGAGTGTGTGTTATAATGATCAATTGTTTTTTGTATATTTAAATGCATTTAAATAGTGTACTTTGTATAGTAGAGTTTGATATTAAAATTTTACAACATGTAAGTAAGTAGACTTGGAGGTAGATCTGATAATTGACCAAATGTATAATTAAGATTTACTGCTAAGACCAATCTTGGACGTGGTAATGATGGAAACGAGATGTATAGTATGACAGTAAACGGAAATAACTCGGTAAGTTTCGAAAAGAACATTCGTGTTTTGTCCAAACGAATGCAATTAAAAGTACGGGCCGGGTCGTGCGTCAAAACCTAGATGTGTGTTAACGTCAAAGTCGTTTCATTATTCATCTGAATTTTCATTTTTTCTTTTATATCATCATTGTCATTAGGTTACATCTTCATTATTTAAGTAATGATAAAATTTATGTTGCAAAAAGGAAATTTGTCTACCATACTTATAACGTTCGTGATAAATATTTAATTTAAGTATACTTAAATAATAATTTCATGCTGAAACTAATTTATCTAGGCACTTCTTGATATGTTTAAGTGCATTATAATTAATAAAGAGTAGTTAGTGGGTACCTACCAAGATTGTTTACTTTTTTTCGCAAGATCATTACAACGGCGTATAGTCACTATGGTCATTGTTATAAAGTCCAATGTTTTTTCTGAAGTTTTAAGTACGTTCATAAATTAACAAAATCAGGCACGCTCCGAGAGTTACTTTTACATCAGCTGTAGGTATATTTGAAGGACGCAGATGACTGCATCCACAATGCAACACTTATGGGTTTGCAATTGCAACCGATTTCAGTAGTTAAGGATGCCAGCGGGATGCGAACCCATTTAAAAATGTTATACGAACAATGAAAAATATAAATGTTGTAACGGTGCTCACAGCAAGATGTTTCGAATGAAGTAAAAGAGCCGAATTAACAAAGTAGATAGCGCTGCAATTATTTATTGCGAAGTACCTTTTTACAAGTTATATCTTCAATGAGATCGATGTAATACTATAATCACGTATTCTTGTAAAAAATTGCATTGATACTGTGAAAAATACAGCAATTTACTAGCGTAGCTAATTAGTTGATAAACTGATAACACTAAACGTGGAGTCATAGGTTCTATTCACGACTAGAGCTAGGCACTTGTGATGCACTCCGTGCCATGACCAAAGTTTACCAGAGCTGCAAAATGCACTTAAAATAATGTGTGTGTATGTGTTTGTAAAAAAGGTACGTATAAAGTTATACCTAATTCCTTTCAAAGTAAGCCAACGAATGCAATTAATTGTTATAAATAAAAGTGTACAAGTAGGTACATCTATTGTTTTACAACAACTCATAGTCTTAATAGAGTCGGTATGTAACCTATTGTTGTGCGGTAAATATCCTCTACATAGGTTTGAGTAAATATTTGAACGATGAAAGGCTTATGTAAGGTCGTACAACGGTCGTTTTGAACGCATTTCGTATGTGTTCAAGTAGCTTATTGTTTGCTTTTGAGAACTGTAAAATACATTAACATCGGTTGAGTTGCTGTTCAATTGGTCGTCGGCGACCGCGGTGTGCTTTTAAATATTATTCAGTGTTTAAATGCTTGCACTTGGTCACCCTCAGCGCTCGTTCAATGTTCCTCTGTTATTCCGATACAATAAATCAGTTTTTTTCATTGTTTGATATATTACATTCGCTTTTAAACTCATAACCCTTTATGAAATATATTTTGTTGTTCGGTAAATGTTTGTTTAGTTCGTTGCGTCCATATAAGGTAATAAGATTTTTGGTATAGTAGGACTTCAGATGAGTTGACTAAAGAAATCGATAAATAATCAGTAGATATTTGGGTAAACGGTGAAATTTGAATTTCTTATAATCTTTAGCGTACCTAATATTTATAACTTTTACTAAGTAAATACACAGTTATCTAACTAATTAATTATCCAAACTGTTACCAAAACTTGGGGTATGACGTAAATCATTCATTAGTTAATGGTAAATTATTATCTTTTTTAAACAATGTATACCTTCAAATAAGAGAATTTCCGAAAAAAAATCACCCTTTTAATCCGTAACCTGGAGAGCACCCAGCGCAGATATAAATATTAAAAGCGGTATAAAATGCTCCACATTCCCCGAGGGCCCTCGACGTGCTCTCCAGTTGACGACAATGGGAACAAAAACCTATCTAAACCGGAACGTTATCCGGTAGAGGGCGCGCTTCCGGCGTCGCTTCCGCCAAGAGCCAATCCAAGATGGCGACAATATTAATCAATATTTCAACAACATTAGCTCGCGCCGAGTGCGCCTCCTTAACACGAGACACCCACTCGCTTACTCGCCTCATTTCGAGAGGAATGAAGAGCCAAGCTTCGATACCGGCTGGAGTCGCGGCGGTGGGGTAAGGAATGTACCTATTTATTAGGTTAATTTTACAAAACTACGTGAGATTCCCGCTGCTTCCTCAAAGAACAACTTGTGATGCTTGCAATGGTGATGATACTGGGTGGTGGTAACCTCAATTTGGTATTTGTCAGTAATTTGTGATAATATCGTCATGATCGTTATGTTGGCTGCAACATGATCACTAGACAGAAGACTCGAACTTATTTAAAAAACTATGTGTGGTACAACGGTGAAGTAGACTTAACTATGAAACCAACAAAATATTAGGTATAATTATCATTAGCAAGAGAACAAATGTATCAATTGCTGACAACATTGTGAATAAATCGGCGTTCTCAAAGTACCTACTTCTATTAGTGTTTGAATACCGTTACGAACTTACCGATACTCATAACAGTTACGAGCCCGTTAACGAAAAACTTATGAAACTGGTGATGCATAATAACAAACTAAATTCAGATTCGTTAGAAAACAAAAGCTCATGCCTCCCTTAGGACGTAAATTTGAAATGAATGTCCAAAAACCAAAACTCTAATTTCCAATAACATGTGCCTATTTGTGTTCACACACGGCATTCGCTGACAATGGTGGCGTGCGGTGAGGCCGGTACCACTTCATTAGTCGAGGGTGGCTCCGGGGGGCCTCCGGGGGGCCGCCTCGCCCGCTGGAGACCAGCTCACTCTTTATAAGAATTACTTACATTAGAATTACTTACATTTATATGTACCTATTTATAATTATATATATATATATATATATATATATTTACTTTATTTGGATACCACCGCATTGCGAAACACGCGAGATTAAAGAGGACTGCGCTGAAAACCAGTGGCTATGGTTCCCACCAGATCCATGGCGTATGCTGAGCGTAGCCCTTTTTTGTCACGTAGTATGGTACAAATGCACGTTTATGTAGTTATATGTAGTGTAAGCCTAGTGAGTTTTAAAAGTGTACCATATTTTGTGGCAGAATAAATATGTTTTCTTTCTTTCTTTCTTTCTTTCTATAATCATGAGAAGATCATTATAATTGTTTGAGAAACTGCTATGTATAACTGTGGAGATCGATTACTGCTAAGTGCAAGTATAGGATAGATGTTGATAAACTAACAGTTAAAAAAAATACACGCTTCTATACTTGAAGTATAACTTGTCTTCGATTAACAATAGCAACTTGTAGTAAACAAATTCAGTTGCCGTTGACTATTGAGGAGTTCCCTTGTCTGATGTCATCCTAAATTTGTTAACTCAACCTCGTATGATAGGAGGACGTAGTGGTAATTCGGCTAGCAACATTTGACCCAAAAAAATTTTTGTCAGGTAATTAGGAAAAATGTTCGGTAAATCCATCTAATATCTCCGTATCCGCTGGTATTTTCTAAAGAGCAATACAATTAATTTGTCGTATATCTCGGTCCAACGAGGGGTTATCAACACGGTCGTAGGCAATCTGTTTTAATTTGGGGCTGAATGTTTATTCGCCGAGTGATTGGAGTGGTTCCCAGGGCTTCCTCTGTGTTCAATGTTGACGCGTCGCGCGTCCACTCTGCTGTTGTATGACTTCGTGTCGAGAACACAACAACAATAGATATAGCATATTTTACTTACAATGCTAAAATCATAGTATATTTCATAGGCGTGGAAAAATTCATTCCTACGAGCTTTTGTTTAATTGGTAACAGGTTGTGTTAAAAATATAATCTTGTTTATCAATCAGCAGAATCCACGATGACCAAGGAAATTGGCTTGGTCTAAAGGATACATGAAACTCCCTTACACCCTTTTACACTTATTTTGTATAATTATGAATCCAGAAGGACAAAGTACTGAATCAAATAAAAAATAAATACAAAGCTGTCAATAACACTCGTCCGCTTGTTCAAACCAAAGAGCAGCGGCGCGAGCTCTCCAACATAATAATTGCATTACCGTGCACGCCCCGGCCCCGAACACAAACTGAAATAATGCACGTTCACAATAAAATAGCGTTCTCGGAGCGACGGAACTGTTTAAATTGCTCGCGAAGTTCAGAACGATGCACGAATTTCCAGCGCCGCTCGGAAAACATTCAAACGGCCAACAAATCGAAATATTGTTTCAGAGCGACGCGCAGAGGCACTGTAATTGCTCCAATCGGACAAAAAACACGCTCCGACTCGTATTTATTTATTTACCCGGTATTTACTGTAACAGGAAGGGCCGCCGCCCGCCGCCCGCCGCCCGCCCGCCCGCTACAAACGCTTTTTGGCTGCTTTTTGTGGCTCGCTTCATTTTGATTGACTTTAGTTCTTTTTAGCTTTCCTTTCAGATGTGGTGGTTTTCCATCTCTTTTGATTGCCGTTGAAATTGTTTCCTCAATCGCTGTATTACAATGGATATATGGGAGCTTGCATTATTATATC
>DWKA01000289.1:0-18520 GCA_018249155.1 Panoquina ocola ocola
GTATTTAAATTACTAAAAAATAAAAAAATGTTCGTGGCCAGATATTTCATCGTGACAGTGACGCTACTTCAACCCGTATTCGAGTAGGTACTATAAATATTATTATCGGAGAGAAGAAATGAATACAGATTTTATTTTTATATACTTAAACTGTAAGTTAATGTTTTCATTGAGGTAACTATCAGGTAGACTACAATGTGGCAAAAAGCTCTTCGTAAAAGCTTCTTCTGGCGGAAAGCTTTCGGACGGCTTGAAAACTTCTGACAATTGGGTGGCCACTAATCTCTCCACCAATCCGCACTATAGCAGGGTAGTAGAGTATGCTCTAAGCCTCCTAAGTTAAGAGGAGAGACCGTGCTCTGTAGTGGGTTGAACCTATTAACTCATCCGGTGCTCCAAACGCGTATGTGCGTTTTTAACGCTATTAATATATGCCCAGGACGCGTATATGCGTTTATGCATTAGTGGCATACTATATGTCAGTTTTTAGGGGCACTGAGCATAGGAGGATGGCACTAAACGCTTTTATGGGTTGAAGCCAGCATGCCCACGATGCCTAAATAGATAATAATAATATAGATCTGTTTTTAGTGTAGTCTGTTATAGATAGATCGTCAAGTATGCAATATAAATGTATTTGTGAAATAGAGAAATTTTAATTAAAACGTCTACCGAATACCAATTATTACGTGGAAACCACAAATAAGAGGCAAAAAGAGGTATTAAATGCTGTAAATTCCTTTGCGTAATGTAATCATCTAGCTCCTCAATTAAGTATTTTAATGAAGAAGCTAAGCTTGATCATTATATTCAGATTAAGTTACGAACTTAATTTTACAGTCGTTAGATTTTTATTAACTGTACAAACTCAACTAATATACCTATACCTTAGATGTTAATTTGTCTGTGAGAACATTAATTTCTTTTTCAGTAAAACAAAATTGATTTACTTTTTTTCCTCGTTTAAAAATGTATTATTTAGAAAGCCTATTAGTGCTTAACAAAATAAAATCAAAGTAATTACGTTTCATTCAGAAAAAAGAACACTATTAAATATGCTGTTAGTATTATGAAGATAGACAATAATTATGAATATGAATAAAACGCAATCCGGTTGCCCGGTTAAATCAGAAGCCAATAAATAGTGTTCAATTTTAAGTAACTAAATAAAAAGAAAACATAATATATTTTTTATAAATTGCCGATAACAAATTTTTATAAATTTCTTACAACGGATCTTGTATTGATTCATTCCGGTCTGATCCCCAAAACGGATCCACTTGCATTTATTATTGTGCTATTTAAATGCTCGTACTATTCATATGTTCCTATGTACACCAGTACCTTATACATACCTACGTAATTATAACGTAAATTAGTAAGGCAGGATAATATGATTATGGTAAGAGCTCTGGAAAAGCCTTTTTACATTAAATCTCATTAATGTACTTCATTAATACAAAGTCCACTTTCCTGGAGTAAAAATCTACGGTAGACATACGCTGGATAATTCTCTAATTAACCTAAAAAGGTTTCTATGTTTTTGGAGGAGTATAATGTAAGCCGCCTATAATAATAATTATATTGTGATTATTATGATTATGGGTTACTTAAATGAAAATATGAAATATTACGAATATTATAATATTATAGAGGTATTAATTGTTGATTTGTAACGAGAAGAAAATTTTCGGAACTCCTTATTCTATTTCCAAAAAAATGTTATTTAAAAGAGTTTAAAAAGTATTTTCTGTCACTTAAACCTGGCAGTTGATGACAAGGTGAAACGGGTTCAATCAACTTCTTAAAGAACAACGTGATTTAGATGTGTGAAATATCTTCTGTGGTTAATAAAATTAGACAATGCAATCTTCACTACAAATTGGATTAAAATAACAAACCATGATGGATGTCATTCGTAATTTAATTTGTAACCAAAGTAAGAGACAATTAGAATAAAATAAAATTAATAAGCCATAATTATGAAATATAAATGAAAATTATTGAACACCCTCTATTAACTTAATTTAAAACATTGGCGTAGTTTAATAAAACTGTACAATGTTCAATTATTTATGTAACAATATTATTATGAATTATTTAAATTGGAACTACAACTTATAACAATTCCGTACCTACACATAAATCAGGTGAACTGCAACGGTGGTACTGTCGTTTGCAGAAACTTCTTGGCTTTATTTCAGAAACAATTTATGCTAAACATCAGCCACACGGTTTGAACGTTCGACCCGACAACATTTGTATGTAAACCAGAACACATTGAGTTTTGTTTCTGACCCCGCTATAATGGCGGACGTTTTCGATATACAATTTAGATCATAACAATACAAAATATTTTGAAGAGTTATATTAAATTAATTGAACGTAATCATTGATTTTGATGAAGGATACTTAAAAAACACGGTTCGGTTTTTCATTCCGCAGAAAAGGAATACTTGTACTTTCTATTATTGCGAAGCTCCTTCCCATACTTCTCAACCAACAAAAGCAGTTCATAAAATTTCAAATTTGATGAATAACAAGACAGAGTTATAATTCATATTACAAGATAAGACCCAAACAAACACACTAGTAACAAACTAAAAAACCAAAAAAACGATCTACACTTATACGAGTACACTAACAAAAGAGAATCCGAACCATCCTGGTAATTTGAATTTATACAATAATTTCAAAAATAATATTCATATTTCAATTTCAAAAATAATATTCATACAATAATTCATTTAAATTATGCAAAGTAACTGTCGTAGATATGAAATACTCAGCTTCTCTGCATGTAGCTCTACCAGTCTGATGGTGACACAATATTTCACAGTATGCAAGGCACGTGATTTAATTAAACAGCTGAATTTAACTACGGGAAATTACTAGCGTAGCATTCGGAACTAAGCTGCCGTCAGACTTGGTTGGATTCAAATTAATTTGTAGCAATCAGCTGACTGATTATGTGTTGCTTGCTAGGACGTTTCTACTTTTAATTAATTCATGAAAATTATCATACAAAATAAGGATACCAAATCTCGAATACGACTGCAAAAAGGACCGGTAGTATGTTAACAAGTTCCGTTAATATTAGGACTTAATAAGATTATCAGTTAGTGATTATTTGTTAGTAAAATAATTGGGGAAGTGTTGCTAGTGTAGTGTAGGCTTTTAAATAATCATTAGTTTGTATCCTACTAAAAGTTGGTCACAGATGTGTCACATTCGAGGACAGATTGTCGTCTCTTGTTCAAGTGTAACTGGCAACAAATACTCTTCTAACAGTTCCAACTAAAACACAATTGCTTATAAGAGGTGTTTACAATAATTTAGAAGTAGATGTGAACCAAGTGAGGCAGAAACATTGAAATGGACTTAGAATTTCTACAAGTAATGTGCTGATATATTTTCCGGCCGATGTTCGAGTAACGTGTTCGCCCCATTAATCAATGTTTCTTAAGTACATTTACTTAACTTTACTTACATTTATCAACTTCTTATCAAACGTTTTATCCTACAAAGTAAATAACATATCTAATTTTAATCATTGTTTGACGGAATAATCTTAATATATATAAATTACGTGTCACGGTGTTTGTCCGCGATGGACTCCTAAACTACTTTTAACGGATTTATATCAAAGGAGCTGATCTGTGAACGTTGTTCCGGAGCACTACAGATTCTCGACAACAGCGCCGCCTATTGGACCCAAAAGCATCCTATCTTTCAAGTGGGATCAAAATGCATAGGTTATACATCAAAAACGCGAGCGAAGGCTCGGGCAAAAGCTAATAATATAAAAAATTCTGTTAACAAAATTGCAAGTGTATGCTTATGTTGCGCCGCTTATCGTGCGTTTTTGAAACACATGACGTTGTGTTGCATAGTACATTCGTTTAGTATGCGGTAAATAAAACGATTAACTTTGTAATCAACCATTCCTTCTCTCCATCCATCTTTGATTTTTCCTTCAGAAGAGCGCCATCTGTATTCATTCAGTGAAACAATTTCTCAAGTCGTTCTAACCAACTGAAGTCGCAGGGTGTCCCTTCATTGAGTGTAACCTGAATTCATGGTTTTATATTTTTCCTACAGAGGTCGCACTGATATTAAAAATATGATAAATGTTTTATGTTGATTTTTTAATAAATTATTTATACGTTTCAAATAGCTAGTAATTAATAAATCATTTTATAGGAAGGACTTTAGTAAACAACAAAATAACATTAAATGTCCCTTTATACGTCTATAGCACTATTAATATTGCTTTACGATAATAGGTGCAGTCAGAACTCTTTACCATGAATATCTTAGGTCGACTGCAGCTAATAAGGGCTATTTCTAGCCATCGCCAACCAGCTAGATATGTGTGACACAATTACGTTTTAAACAGTAGAATAGATCCGAAAATAATGATAGTATTGCATCCACTGCAACTGAGTGCCCATTACAATTGAAACATAGTGATACAAAATTTGTTTATTCACAGCTTTTGGAATAATGCACATAGAAACATGAAACTAAATTTAAGTATATGTGACTAAAACTATGTAATAAAGTTAGTAAAATGAACATTTTTATATTAAGGTTAGGATGCATAATAACGTTTTGTTGTGTAGTTCTAATAGAAGGAGACAGGACCTTAGGTATGTAGAAATATTTATTCTATTTTTCTAACCCTCTCATTTACGGCATGTTGAGCAGTTTAAAAAAAATTGTATTTTACATTTAACAGAATAATTATATGTACCTACTAACATGAATATAATAAAATTACGTAAACTATCTATTAAGTTTGATTCTAAAATTTAAGTAGTTCTATTTTTTCCCAGGAGCAATTATAGATGATGGAAAGTTTTTACTCGAAGCTGCATTTAACGTGGCTGTCACTGAAGCTTCCAAAGATCAAGAAGATCCTTTTGTAGCAAGTATTGAAAAAACATCACCAGGTGATATTATAGAAGCACAAAATGCTGCTTGTTCACTCTTAGAGGTAGTTAAATTACTTTGTAATGTGTATAGACATATCGTTATTGATATCAATATTCTTAATGATTTTTATTATGTGCTTATAAAATACGTATTTTTCCAGAGTAATACCTTGGGAATATTCGGTCCGACAAAAAAAAGTGCAGCACAGCAAGTCCAATGCATCGCTGATTTTCTGGAAATTCCACAAATTCTCATTCAACCAATAGAAACACAAAATCGAAATTGGTCTGCAGTAAATTTATATCCCAATCATATAGCATATTCACAGGTAATATTTTAAATAAATCTTATTCATTTTAAATAATATTTTAAGGAACTTTTTTGTACCTCAGGCTTTCGCTGACATTATCGAAATGAAAGGTTGGACAGAATTCACGATAATTTATGAAGGCGCAGAACTTTTGCCGTTTTTAGATAATATACTTACTTTACACGATTTGGACTCTGGAGAAGAAATCGTGATGAATGTAGTCCAACTTTTAGATGGAGATGATTACAGGTATTTTCTT
Source organism: Panoquina ocola ocola (assembly GCA_018249155.1). Lineage (NCBI taxonomy): Eukaryota > Metazoa > Arthropoda > Insecta > Lepidoptera > Hesperiidae > Panoquina > Panoquina ocola. The sequence goes on from DWKA01000289.1 coordinate 5,508, forward strand.
TTCGTGATACCTTTTATTTTAAGAAATAAATATGAAATTTAATAGTCTTGGCGTTTCAGATCACATTTACAAACTATTAAAAGTTCAGGTATTGTTAACTATCTAGTTATTTGTGGTATTGATAAATTACCACAGTTCTTACAACAAGCACAACAGGTTGGCATTATGTCAAATGATCATAGTTATATCATTATGGATCCTGATTTTCAAACCATTGACATGGAGCCATATAAGCATGGAGGATCTAACATTACAGGTGATTAAGTAAAATAAAAATATTTATCAATATTTCGTACGAAATGGTACCTACAATTTTAACATATTATAATTTTTTATAGGTATCAGATTTTTTGATCCAACTTTGGATGTCATTCAAGATTTTATAAAGATGGTAAATGAACAAGTTTTTGAGCTATCGGAGAAGCAAATAGCAGACGCTGTTTCTGAAAGTAATCTTCCCTTAAGCTTGGCATTGATGTATGACTCTGTTATTTTATACACATCTGCTATAAATGCCATGGGGTTAACGGAAGGTGGTAATATTACTTGTAAGAAGCATGCCTCTTGGGACTATGGTTCGAGTATTTTAAACTATGTCAGGACGGTAAGTTTCAGGGAAAGACCTCTATGCCTTGGTTATTTAATTGCCGAAAAAGTTCTACAAATACCTATGACATTTTCAACTTCATCTCTTTAGTATTATTAGTATGAAACTGCAAGAATCAAAATTCTAAGTAATATTTTTTTAAGCTAACTAAAAAAAACGTCTAATAGAGAAAGATAATCGAGAATAAATGGAACATTAAATACCCTAATGAATTATTTTATATATACACGTAATGATGCTTGGTTTGCTAACAATTAGATAAGTATAAGGTATTATCTTTGACTATCTGTTTCAGCTCGAAATTGATGGACTCACAGGTATAATAAAATTTGACGAAGATGGCTTACGATCCGAATTTGAAATTGATGTGATAGAAGTTATGGCTCATGGATTTGAGAAGGTAAATTTAATCCTAGAACATTATGAGCCTATACCTAGAAATCGATTAGGGAATGAACTTGTTTTAAAAATCTATTTGTTTTGTGTAAAGGTAGGAGAGTGGACTTCAGAAGATGGATATACTCAAACAAGAAAAATAATACCACCAGTAGAGCAAAAAGGATCGGAATCAATGAAAGGCAAACATTTTATTGTACTCACAGCTTTAGTAAGTAAACAAAGAAACTTTTAGTGAAAAATATTACGATAAAATGTGTTGGAGATGTGTCATAAACATATGTCGTATATTTTATAGAGTGCACCCTATGGGATGTTGAAAGAATCGTCAAAAAAATTAGAAGGCAATGATCGATACGAAGGATTTGGTATCGAGATAATCGAGGAATTATCAAAAATGAATGAATTTAATTACACATTCGAAATTCAAGAAGATGGTGTGTACGGATCGTTTGATTCAAAAACGGGAAAATGGACTGGAATGATGGAAAAAATAATGGATGGAGTAAATATTATTCTTTATCTTAATATGTGAGCAAACTTAGTTATGTTTATACACTGACTACCTATATGGCATAAATAATTTATTTTTGACTTAGACAAGGGCAAGGATAAATATCTATATTTATAAATTTTGTTTTTCAGAGAGCCAATTTTGCTATAACTGACTTGACTATTACATCGGCACGACAAAAAGCAGTGGATTTTACTAGTCCTTTCATGAATTTAGGCATAACTATTTTATACAAAAAGCCAACGAAGCAGCCGCCTGATTTATTTTCCTTCATTTCTCCTTTTTCCTTGGAGGTGAATGAAACAAAACCAGATTTTAATATTAAAGATGTTTTATAATTCGTTTTTTTAGATTTGTTGCTTACCTATTGTTCCTATTTTTAGGTATGGGGTTGGCTAGCTGGCGCTTACGTTGGTGTTTCAGTTCTTCTATTCATACTAGGGAGGTTTGCACCTGAAGAATGGCAAAATCCCTATCCGTGCATTGCAGAACCAGAAACATTAGACAATCAATTTACATTAGCTAATTCCTTTTGGTTTACATTAGGAAGTGTACTTACCCAAGGATCTGAGATTGCACCAATGTAATAGTAGTATCTAATTTGGCACCGAATAATTAAAATTAGTGAATCTAATTACTTTATACATTTTAATTATTATTCATTTTAGAGCGGTGTCGACACGCATGGCTGGCAGTATGTGGTGGTTCTTTACATTAATTATGGTGTCATCTTACACAGCAAATCTAGCTGCGTTTTTAACTGTTGAGTCTAAATTTTATGCCATCAAGAGTGTTCAAGATTTAGCCAGTAATCCATACGGTATTACGTATGGAGCTAAGAAAGGTGGTGCTACATTTAGTTTTTTTAAGGTAAGACAATGCATTTGTAAGTAGCCAAGAGTTAGATAAATGCTGATTTACACTTACGAAAATTTAAATTAGTTACTGGATTCTTTTGATACCAAGAAACATAAACAACAGTAGGTTCTGAAAAAACTTAGAAAAATATTTATTTGAGAATTGTTTGTACCATACTTACATTATTTTGGTTTGTATCGATAAACTTAAATATAATAAATTAATTTTAATACTTTCAGGAATCAGACAACTTACTGTACCAAAAAATGTATCAATATATGGACACCCATCCTGAGTATATGACGGCTACCAATGATGAGGGACTTGAAAGGTGAAATCAAAGAAAGTTATTGTAATTTTTTAAATTGATACAGCAACGTTATCTTGTATTTATTCGTCTCCGTTTCCGGCAGAGTAAAATCCGAAAGTGAGAACTATGCCTTTCTGATGGAGTCGACTTCAATTGAATACATGGTTGAAAGGAATTGTGACGTAGCCCAGGTTGGCGGTTTACTGGATAGCAAAGGATACGGGATAGCCATGGTGAAAAGTAATTATTAAGATAATCTTAATATTATATCTATATCGAGTGATGCCGAAGTTTTTAACTTAGGTACTTTCGTTTCGCATTCTGAATGTGGTAAAACTAATAGCACCAATTTATAGCAATAGCTATCTTTTAGAGTCCATGTACGGCTTTGTAAAAGTAAAGATTATGGTCGACAGCCTTTTTATTTTATTGACGACCCATACCGGACCTAGCATAACATTGCCATACCGGACCGTTGTTGAAAGGGTTCGATGAAATTTTGATGATGTCTTTAATATAATTAAATTCTTCATCTGCATAATATATGTTGTCTTTTTGTGTTTTACATGGAATTAACAAACGGAACGGGTTGCTGATTGTAGCGCTATTTATTTTTACATTATCAATGAAAATTTTAAACATTTTATTTCTTCCTAGATTCTCCTTATCGACAACCAATGAGCGAATCTATTTTACAACTTCAAGAACAGGGCAAAATAACAAGAATGAAAGATAAATGGTGGAAGGAAAAACGAGGAGGCGGTGCTTGTGCAGTAAGATGTTGAAATCTTTAGTTGAATTCTTATTACAATGTTAGAAAATATTAATGCTTATTTATATGTTTACTGTTACTATTTAAAATACATTTTTTTGAGTGCTGTAAGTAGGTAGTTTAAATAAGTTAGATATTTACTATTATCCATTTTTATTGACTTCTAAGTATAGTAAGCAGTAAAATAATATCTCAATTAATTGTAAGGTTAAATTTTAATATAGCTATGTATATTGAAACGTAAATACTAAATAGCTTAACCTAATGAGAAAACTATCTTCATTATTTTATTTATATTATTTTTTAATATATTTGCTATGTACTTACTCTGCATGTGATTCAATAATATGAATGGTGACAAAATTTATAACATGTTACCTATTAATAAAAAAATATGTTTTTAATAAAACACCAATGTTTTCTTAAATAATGTTAGTAAATTATTAATTTCGTCTTTTTTTCACAAGGACGATGACACAGGCAGTGGTGACGCTCAACCACTGGTGCTGGCGAACGTTGGTGGAGTATTCATTGTGCTGGTGGCAGGATCTGCGATGGCAATCGTTTGTGCCTTCGTCGAGATGTTCTTTGATGTCTGGATGACCTCTCACAGAGTAAAGGTAACATTTTTTTATGTTAATAACATCGATGTTGCATATTGCACTATGTAACTCAATGGCAAATAGTCGACAAACGGGCGAAATGTAAGTGTGCGAAAGTGCGTATGTTTGTGTGAAATCAACACAAAAGGCTTCATCGATGAGAAATGATCAGATGATTCACATGATAGTAAATGATTACCTACATACACTGGGAATATAGCCTTTAGATTACTTACCATTCAAGGTATCTGAAATGGTAAATGAACTCCAAGAGTATCAAATATATGGATAATAAAATAGGAATATGAATTTTATTGCCTTTGTGTATCTCTTTAAATGAATTACAGTAACAGTGCCCTATCTACTACAGAATGTTTGATAATGAAAATAAAGTGATTTGTTAATTTACTCTAGACAACGAATTCGAAATTGATATCTATTCTGTTTGAAGTATAACATTTTAGATAACTAAATTTTACGGTTCTGTTGTCTGCTACAAATAAATTTTATATTTCAGGTGCCATTTAAGGAGGAATTAATAGCCGAATTGAAATTCATATTCAGCTTTAGTGGAGACGTAAAGCCAGTTCGTCATCGAGAATCTACTGGCAGTGGATCTAAAGGATCTAAGGGATCTAAAAATGATGAAGAAGATGATGACAAAAGTGGTGACGCAGAAGCACCGAACGAAGATTTACTAGAACCGGCTCGCACGAACCATTCTGCAAGATCTTCCCATTCTCATCACACAGTACACAGCAGACGGCAGAGCAACGCTGAACAAATGGCTAGAATGCGTAGATTTACATAACAGTATCTTTAAAACATATTATTAATTCTTCTTTTAACTTAATGAGCACTCTTGATTGCATAGCAAAGGTATTCAAAAGACACTTATTAAAAGACATTTAAATAAACTTGTTAAATCTACATTTGTTGGTCTTTTAAGGTCACCTAAATCTCGATACTGTACTTTCTCTCGAGCCACTAAAGTGAGTCGGCTAGTTAATTAGCTGAGGGTTGAGAAATGAGGAATTCTTCGTCCTATTGCCATGTGTCCGATGTGAAGAGGGTGCCCTAATGAAGGCCGTTTGATTGAAGAGGTAATGCGTCTTATCTTATAAACTACTATTTAAGCCCTATCAAAGTTACGCTAGTTTGATACTAAATAAAGTTAGTAACTAGGTAGAGTTAATTAAACATAAATTAATCTTGCTTCAGTAACGTTAACAACATAAGTTAAAGGCAGCTATCTCATTCTATATTTTAGGATTTGGAATAATGGTTATTCTATTACCTCATTAATTATATTACTGGTACTTTTATCCTTGAAGCTTCCCTGACCAGTTTTATTACAAAGTGTTTGACGGCTAGATATATGAAAAAAAAATATTTTCATAGATATTATGCTTCATGTAAGATTAAAAATACTTCGAAATTTAAATCAACACAAGCCGCCAGGTTATGAGTATTTAATTTTCTCCTACGATTCGGTAGCGCAATATGGTAAAGTTATACTTTGTATATGTATTTATTTTTATGCGCACACAAAAACACTAAGAAAGTGGTATTAGCTGCAAATCGATCTTCACCACCGGAAGTGATACACTTCAGAATGGTATATTCATTTATATCGATATTGTTAACAATTGAGAAACATGCCACAAGGTTACAAGATTCCTTGAGCAATTTGTTCTGCTAACGAACTCGCTTGAAAGATTGTGGTCATGGGGTCGGAGTCTTGTTTCTGTAAGCCACTAGAAGTAATGGGCGTATACATCATCCACAACTATGCAGACATCTGTTGTCTCGTAGCGTTAAACAACAATACACTATTAATAGTCTTGCTTATGCTATAGTGAACCGAGCAACTTTGAATTTCAGTATAACCAAAGAGTACATAGTGTAACTTGGAACCCCATTGTGCGGAGTTTATAATCTGTTTTGATTTAATTTCACCTAACCTAACCTAACTTGGGTTATCTTATTTAAGTATCTTAACGAAGTTATCGGGGTCATCTATAACTATACTATCAAGTTGTAATTAGATTAAATATTCCTGAATTAAGTACCTATATGAAATTCATACGGCATCATTCTGTTGGGTACAATAAAATTAGGACATAATTAAATCATTTGCGTCTTTTGTACGTTTGTAGTAATTTATCCAGGCCTTTGAAACATCTAAGCCTGAAGTAGGCACACATGAGTGTGTATTTAAAAATGTGTAATATTTTACAGAAGTTGCAGGATATTTTAACATCAAAGACGCTTCGAAGAATGTTATGATTGATTGCTCTGTCATAACAGCCTTTCTGCTTTGTATTTTAGCAAGATCTGCTTTCACAGGAATACTCGTATTCTTCGAATTTTATTCACAACATTTCTTCACTCTCACATTTTCCCAAGAAAATTCCTAAGCCTATTCACCTTCTGCATCGCACTAAAATTACATTTAAATCCCTCCTACAATATTTACGCTACATCTCCCACATCATTTCTTAGCAGTCCTTTATTTTTATAAAAAGCAGTAAGTATACTTTAGAGTATTCGCCAATCTCGAAAGAAATTCGTTTAGATTAATTTAGATGTTTTTATTTATTAATAGCTTCACCAACAATTACAAGAAACAGTAAATATCTTTATATCTCTGTTACTTCTTTATTTCATATTCATTTGTACAAAAATAAATAAATTACCAGGTAGTTCATTAAGAATAATCTCGTCTTCTAGCAAATGCAACACTAAGATCTCCAGAGGAATGCCGGGAGCTATGAGAGTGGTGTGTTCTGTGTGTGTCCGTGGACATTCCAGAGCGAATGGATTTCAAAGATCTTATCTCGTCTTTCCCCTCTGCCTCTGCCAATGCTTCAGCGCTGCCATCGGTCTTAGACTCACGTTTAACAGGCTTTATATCTCCGCTGAACTTGAGAGCAAATTTAAGCTCTTCTATTAATTCAAACTTGAAGGTGGTCTGTGAAAATAAAGTTTTACTTGTTAAATGTTAATCAGTTTTCTTATTACGTTTTTAGATAATTATGTTTTTGAAGTATGTCGTTGTTTTAAGCTATACCTAATTTAGTATGCAAGTTAATATAATAAAATGGTAAACTAAAATTATTTATATTGCGCTTTAACCTGTTACAATTTTTGGGCGTAGAGTCAATAAGGATTAAAATATATTCAGATTCATCAATAAATAGAACTATGTACCGACACGTCTTCACATGCGCACTTATTATAATGTAGCAGGTATCGATAACCATTTACTTTCTGATTAACAGTAAAGTTCCTCGGGAATTGACATCTGATAAAATGAAATTTTCTTTACCTAACTGTGAAGTAATTAGTAGCTAACTTTACTCGCAGGGCAAGGGTTATATCAGGTTGTGGAATCCGTGTTTAATTAATTATATTTTAAAGGGAATTCGAAGTACGGACTGATATGGATTTAATTTTAAATAAAAGATAAAATGCCGTTGTATTTCAGGCGGTAGCAATTATGTAAATGCCATTATTTAATTCAAGTCCACTGAACATTCAATTTCGCGGCAAGTTAGCAGCACACAAATTACATAGATGGCGCCACATACATCATGTTACTTATACCTACGTGTCTCCCACGTTCATAGTTTTATACAAACCACACTTAGGTATACCTTTTGGTAGTTATAAAAATCAGTTATACGCGTATACTCTTTCGTGCGAGTACGAGTTAATACTTACAGTGTATTTAACGGAACGTTTGAAGACTCCCCATAACATGTCCAGGATTGATATAAACAACCCAATGAGACTGCCAACGCCAAGAACAACGAACGCACCGTACATGTGTTTCATTCCAAGTTGCTTTTGAGCTTCATTACGTTTTTCCTGTAATTTATAAGTATTTTTATAGTCACGCATATTTAATATTGATATTATCATTAAGTGTAAAAGAAGGAGAAGATGCACTTTCTTATTTAGTCTGACATCTTTAAAATAATCTTTCTGTAATTTCTCGCAGTAGTAGACATCATTTTTTTTAGTCTAACTTTAAAAGATCTACGTTAAAGCATTATCGTTACAAATTATACAAAAGCCTTCCCCGTCACGTATTCTACTAATCAAAAATATTAATGTAATATGTTTTATGGTGCATTCACAAAAAATAACGTGAATACTCACTCCGCATTTCCCGCCACCTCTTCTCTCCTTCCACCAAAGATCTTTTAATTTCTCAATCTCGCCTTTTTCTTTGAGTTTCAGCAATGCATCGTCTATGTATTTTTTGTAACGGGAGCCTTAAATCAAATGATAAAATTGTGACGGGAAATTAATCATCCCTATTTTGGAGATTTTGAAGAAAACATGTATTTTAAAATATATTTTATTGTAAGGACAATTTACCTTTCTTCATACCAATGCCATAACTTTTTGAGTCGAGCAACCCACCCACTTGAAGTAAATCGCAATGTCTCTCTGTATAATACTCGATAGTAGTAGATTCCATGAAAAAGGCGTATTTCTCTTTTTCAGCCCTTGAAAAAGTCATCATTAAGAAAACTGATATTAGAGTATTATTCGTAATACATAAAATATAATATCAAAGTTGCACACTGAATATAGGAGTGGGTTCTGCTCAGTATTTCTTTACGTGATTGCATCAGAAATTATGAGATCCGTAGAAAAACGAACATGTCTGATATGTCAACGAACTATGGGTCAAAGAATAAGCCGGTTGAATTGGCTTTCCATACAATAAAAAGTAAACTAAGTATTAAAATAGCCAATTACGATTTAGAGAACGCCATTGTACAACAATTAATAATCACCTTTCCACTCCAATGTCGTTGTCTTTCACAAGCCAGCCTTTTGATATCATTTTCTCATACATATTTTTATACATGGTATTTTTGGAATACTGCAACATACATTTATATATTTAATTATTGCTAACATAAATTATAATAAATATCAGTAATCTAATTTAAAACCTTGAATAATTTAAGGAAAATTTATCAGTCGGCAGATTACTGCGACCCTTTCCTTAATTAGACAATTATTTATCAATTTTTGCAAGCTCCCTGAAATTTATCGCTAGAATTTATCGTACCGAGTTGTAAATTGATTTTAGTAATAAACTTGTATTCATCGCGACTTTCTATAACTTTGTTTGCCGTCTCCGTCTAGGTCTCGACGCGACGAGAAGCGGTTTATTTCTGTACCATCTTAATAAAAAATCCAAGTTGTCTCATTCAATTCTTCAAGACTGGTCGTACTCGCAAGTATGACGATTTCATATCGGATTTAGAGTACTAAGAAAAAGGAAATAAAACCTGAAAGAACGATAAGGTCGATCCGTTTTCTTTCGCTCCGTAAGCTATTGACTCTCGTTTGTAAAGCTCGCCGACTGTTTCGAACGGTAGAATTTTATTCTCAATGGTAAGGAAAGCCACAAGCGTACCCACGTAGGACGCCATTATGATCATCGTGAAGAACCACCATACACTCGTTATTATACGTGGTGCTAATGCACTGGAAACAGAGAGAAATAATATAGAGGAAATCATAACAGTAGGTACGTATTGTTTTTTATCTATTTTTCCGCATTAAGATTTTTCTGAAAACTTTAATACACTGTTTTGAGAATTTGGTGTTGAGTCGACATCAAAATAAGTCATATTCATTTTTGTTTTTTTTCATATATAGATCCAAGATTCTAATTATTTGGCATTAGAAACCGACTATTGGTCTCACATATTCAACACTATTCTGATGTTAATCTCATGTCTAAATAATACGTACATGGGCGCGATTTCTGAACCTTGTTGCATAACAGATCCAATGATAAGCCACACAGAGTTGGCAAAACTGAATTGGTTGGTTAGTTCCTCGGGCTGCTCGACACAAGGCAAGGGATTCTGCCATTCCTTGTTTGAAATGCGTCCCACGATTATCATTATCACCCCAAGACCAAGTTGTACAAGCACCATATAGTACCATACCTGAAATGAGGTTTTTTCACATATTTTTTTCACAATACATCTCAATGACATGACCTTGGGGTACCCAGGTTCTGTTTCAGAGAAGGTAGGGGAGGATAATTCGGTTATTTTTTACGTCCAAGAAAAGGCAAAGGAAATAAAAAGTTTTATAGAAAAAAGTATGTGAATTTGCAGGTTTTATGTAATTGAAAGGAAAAACCGCAAAGCGTATAATATTGCAACTATCATTAAAACTAACTAAAGTTTATATCCTGGTTAGAAATAAGCATCGGTACATTTCCATCACATGGCCCAGTGTAAAGGAAACGTATAAGTTTGTTTCAAAGACATCATACGACTAAATTTTCCAGCTCAAGAGACGTGCGCACGAAACTCATTAGAATCTTACCTCTTTTGAAAACACCGCCATAAAGGAAAACATTTCTGGCGGCTGTTTACCTGGCTCCCTATACAAAATTCCGATACCCAACGTCATAAATGGTGTTGAAAAATCAATCCCTGTTTGCCTCTCCGCTGTTATTGTCAAGTCACAAATGGCGAAATCGGCTTTCTGGAAATAAAGCGTTTATGTGTCGAGGTAAACTGAACAATATTTGTGGTGACGATACAATAAGCTATTTTAAGAATATAATAGAAATCAGTCCGGCGCGGCGAATCAAATGGATTCCATTATAAGTATTTTCCAACTTAGGTTCTTTTTCTCGACATTTAACTTATAAGCAAAATAAATTGTGGAAATGTTACTGATGCTGTTAATTTTGGGAGTAAAATAATCAATTGCAATATTAATTTATTTTTAATTATACTATAGTTCTTTTATTTCTTTGAGGTCATGTTGTGATCTTTTTACATCTGCATCATCATTATCATCATCATAATCATCTATACTTTTTGACAGTTATTACCTTTTCGATAAAATAAAAAAAAAAACTTACGTCTTCTCTTAGTTGATACACCATTCCAGACCATTTGCCAGTAGCCTTATTTAATGAACCATAAATGTTTTCCACTTCGAATTCGTAGTTAAATCCAAGTTTATTCGCTAACATATCAATAAGGTCAATAGCAAATCCTTCGTAGCGATCATTTCCTTCTAATTCTAGTGCAGATTCCTTCATGTAGACGTACGGCGGTACCTACATCATTAATAAACAATTACTTTCTTTCATTCTGTGGTGATTACCACCGACCCATATTAAAGGCTCTTCAGACCGATTCGTGGCGATCAGAAATTTGAATAATGACTTGTTTATGATTTCGTTGAGTGTGGAACATCAGTGTAATATTTTGTCTCTGTGTGTTGTTCGTGGCGCCCGGAAATGTTAACTTGGGACTGTGCGTAGTTTTATTCATTTGTTTATCCACGGAATTAGGTACATTTAATGAATGGTAAATGATTAATTATTGAATTTACCTTAGCAATCAATACTTTGAATGTTTTGTTCTTCATTATAGTATCACCGGCTATTTCGGCTTCCGGCACTAAAGGTCTTGAAATGTTAAGTTGGTTCTCGGTCCAAATGCCAATCTAAAAAGAAATATGAACAAAAGTATTTGATTATACGAGCTTTTATTTGATGGTCCGGTACCTGTCTGTAATCAAATCTAAAGCGAAGCCCCGCGCGGAAGGCTAGTATTATATAAGGAAGACATATTGGTACATACAATCCAAAATGATTCGGTCAGAACCGATGCTCTGTAGGTTCCTCCAATTCTTGGGGTAACCTAACGCTTTTTTATTCGAATAAAAGCCCTTTCATTCAAATAAAAACCGTTTTATTTGAAACGGAAGCCAACCTGAGAGCTCAACCAATAAGCGGCATCTACACCTTTACTTTAATCTATACAATACCGTATATCTGGCAATATCCTCTGAAGCTATTTTATCCCTATTTTATTTCAGCTTCCGGCGGAAATCTTATTTTATGAGAGTTCACTGAAAGACTTATGAAATGTACACTGACGTACAGTTACTTTAAAAATTTCAAAAGCCAATATTACTAAACCAACTTGCTGCTTTTTGGATTGGCAGTAGAAATGCAAATTTTATATTAAAAGTTGGCGTGGCATTAGAGCCATTCCATTTTTCACCAGCATGCATTGGTAATAACTTAAATGTTGCTGATGCTCACCGGTGGCAGTTCCCACTTATTTTCAGGTCTTATGAGCTCATTTATCTATGATGTCAAAAAAATAGCAAAAATGTGTGTAATTAATATTTTAAGTAATCTGAATGACAATCATATAGGTAAAGGTTTAATTACACACATCACCTACTCACAGTTTCAGTCCCGGCTGGCGTCAGCTCCATAACATCAAAATAAGCATTGGTTCTTTGTCCTAATCCGTCAAAATATAAATACCTCGTTATACCCTCGACTTTGTTCTGAAATAAGATGAAAAAAAGAGTGAAATTTTAAGAACAAACTATATTTTGCTCACACTATAAACATTTAAGCTCAATCAACAACCTAAGGTCGGCTAAGGTAGGATAGGACTGTTATCAAAACCCGCATAGAGATGATCTTCACTGACCTACTCAAGACAACGCAAAATGCATACTCATTTTATACTAAAATATTATTTTATAAATGGGAAATTGGTATGTTTAAATATTTTTATACATTAATGAAAATACCTTATCAGCGCCCGGGCGAAGTGAAATACATGGATAAAATATTTTAAAATACTTACAGTTCTCATAAAGTTGAGCACAGAAGAACCATAGATCCAAGCTTCATAAGCTTCGCAGCTTAGTGGGTTCGGTGCCACCTGCACCTTTCTAATGGCTTCACTGAACACCACAACGGCATCGTGTATAAGTACGTGTTTAGTTTTAACTTCACTTGGATTGAAAGTTTGTCCAGTTTCATTGTTGAATGCCCACGTAAACTCTTTCAGTTGGTCATTATGCATTACATCTACTAGTCGAAAACCTGAAAAGGAACTTCAATGCTAAAAAGTCTT
>DWKA01000290.1:0-18504 GCA_018249155.1 Panoquina ocola ocola
ATAATTGTATTCTATATTTATTTGCTCTCATTTTACGTTGTAAACCTATTTAAATATTACGTATATTTAAAAAAAAGTTTATCAACAAAAAGTTATCAACAAGTTATTTTGTTAAGCAAATGTTAAGTCTTTTACGTAAGTATCATGTCATGCTATAGGTCTCGGGTTCGATTTTAGTCGGGGTAGATAATTATATATGAGATTGTTAAATTTTTATTATGGGGACATGACCGTTAGGGTTATTTGTGTTGTCCATGTCATTCGTAACACAGAGAATCTTAGTGCAAGGGTATAAAGGTGTTTATTCAGGCACTCATAACCACCTTTAACATATGCCCCTGTAATCAGACGCTGCTTTTAGTGTTCATAATACCCTGAAATATAAATCATTCGTGTCAAAATCTGGCTTAGGTAGCATAACTTTTATAGTATTTTTCTGATGGTTCGTTAAACATTCATTTACTATGCAAGTGTACATTACAACATTGGTTTAATGTCTTAGTTATCTGTACAGCTTGGTTCACGGTTATTACTTTAGGTAATTGTTCACATTGCTTGCCAGATTTTAGATAGCTTTATGTTTGAACTCAAGGTAAGTAAAGCAATAGATATACACGGTTGGAAATTTACAAAATGCTAAAATAAGCTTGTTCGGAAATTTATTATTGTTGTAATACAATTTTTGTTACTTCATAGGTAGTAAAGATGTCTCACTATATTTGTGATTTTTTTTTCATTATAATTACGGCGGACATACAAAGATTAGTTATATTTACAGATCCAAAGTGCATTTCATACATAATCGTCTTGTAACAAAATGTAGAGACATTCCACAATTGCTTACCAAATTTGGACTTATCTCCTACATCATCTAACTAGCGAAAATCTCGACGAAATAAATGTAGAAAACGCTCGACAAATGTAGTGTAATGGATATTAATTTGTCGTGTGAACACGTTAATGAGAGATGTGGCATGCGCGAGAGTCGCCCGCTGCCCTGAATCCCACACAGCTTCACGATTTTAATAAACGTGACAAAATTCGTCGGACGAATACAGATTACGGTGTTACGCGGTTTTCCTCTTGAGATTCGCGTACGATAAGCGCTTAATATTTCATCTATGTTGGATGAATTTATTATGAATGTTGCTTTCAATGCACAATGTGAGCACTTTAGAGCGTTTAAATGGAAAGACTAGAAAGATAATTCTCTTTTTATGGCAATGACTAACACACGAGGAGATGGTAATTTGATGATATGTGGCCAGTAATGAATAAGATACATTTCTATTCACAATGTATTTAACGATTAGTGGCCTTTTGATACAATAATCTATGGAATAATACCATAATCTTTGGAAAACTTTCACTTTTTGACATTATTTTACTAAGTAAGTAATATATGATAATGGATGGATTTATTATGGAAAGGTCTTTAGTCAAGATTCACAGGATACACATACTTAACAAATAACGTAGGTAAGAAGTGACTGAAGAATGAACGCAAATACCGACACAACAGCTCATAAAATATGCAAAATGATATACAATTCCGACCACCAAGATTAGGAGGCGTAGCTGGATAGTTCTTGAAATTTAAAGAGAATGCAACTCACAGGTTTATCCACAAGGCCGGAAAATGGGGCAATTGTTCTGAATAGCTCAGATTGTAAGGCTATTAGGCGCACGCTCTCCGTAGTACCTACATATCTATTAGTGCATGGGCAATTATGAAATAGTGTAATAGAGAAAATGTTGATGGAGTAACTTTTACTAAAGATACGGATAACAGAATACGGCCACGGCCATTTTATCCATAAAATATTTTTTATTGTGTAAATAGGTAGGTACATAGAATTGCAACCGCAATTGCGGTTCAATTATAAATATTGTTATACTAAAAATATGCAAAGCATAGTAATTAGTGTAGATTTAACCAGCTTAAATTTACTCAAGATTGTACATTACAGTTATGATAAAACACCTATTATAAAATTAATACTCATTTTCATATCTTAAATGAAGTAAATGCATGTAATTAGCCAAACAGACTAACAATCTACACATTTGATCATCAACCAGTCGTCATATGGACACCAATAGCTATAAAATGTTCGGTCTTTTCAACCGACTTCAAAAAAGGAGGAGATTATCAATTGGACTGCACATTTTATATGTTTGTTACCTCAGAACTATTGACTGAGTGAATCGAGAACTTTTGACTGGGTGAACGGATTTTGATGATTTTTTTTTAAATTCCAGAATGCCTCACTGCACAAGACCGTTCTCGGCAGCGTTCCGGTCCGATCAAGAGCGTGCCCGTGGGGGCCGACATCAAGAAGGACGTAGACTTCGACTGCCCCGAGGAGTTCGGTTACTACCCGCATCCCACCGACTGCACACTGTACTACGTCTGCGTGTTTGGCGGCGCTTTACTTGAATCATGCACTGGTGGCCTTATGTACAGGTACGTGATATGGGAATGGCAACTGTTGTCTCTTGAATTTTGTATTACCTCAAGCAGTAAAGGTTATTTAGTTCGGGGGAAATTCACTAAATAAATAATTATTTTTAAATTTCCAGCCACGAGCTCCAAACTTGTGATTGGCCGCGTAATGTGGGCTGCGATGCCACCGGTATAGTGGGTGGTGAGGACTTGGACCGACTCAGTGAGAGAGAGCCACCACCTCGCCCTCCGCCGCCCCCGCGCCGCACGCCTCCGCCTCCTCCACCACGAGCGCAGCCAAATCCAGTTATCACATCAAGAGGACAACCGAAATTCAACCGAGAAGAATACGAAAAGGTATAAGTTTGCTTCCAGTAGGTTCAAGTATATACCATCTTACATTTGCCTTCGTCTAAACATTTGCCAATATTTTACAGCAACAACAGCTGTATGCAGATGTTGACGACTTACCACCAGTTGAAGAAATTGAAAGTGATAGACAACAACGAGTATATAGAGGACAGCCATCGACAATTGGACAAGTTCAGAAGGATAGAGATGGTTATGCGTCTCAAGTAATCAGTTCTGGTAGAACATTAAATTCTAATGTTATACCAGCGTCGATTTCTCAAAACAATAAAATTGGATCATTTTCGTTTGGAAGCCAAGTCGACGAACGAAGGGCTGCAGCCATAACCCAAGCACCACAGATATATAGGTAAGATGTGCATAATATTGTAATAGATAATAATAATATTATGTAGTAATATTTAGATCAAAAATTTATTTTGCATTTTACTATAGTAGTGATTGTTTAACTGTATCATTATTTCAGTGGAAATGTAAGTGAAGACGTGACTCAAACTGCAGACAGACTGATAGACAGTACTAAAAATGAAATTCCAATTACCAAATCCAACAAAAAAATATTATCACGAATCAAAAGACAAACAACTGACAAAGTGTTAGGTTTAAATGAAAATAATACTTCAATTGACGGCATTTCTAAAAGAAATGATGACGATCAAGAAATGGAATATGTTGAAGATGACGAAGATTATAAAGACGAAATTAATACGGATGATTCAGAACGAGGAAAAAGACAGATCAGATACTATTTAAAAGATAATCAGAAACCTCAAGGAAAAATTTGGCCTAATAAGCAATTTAAACTTGTAAACTTACAACAAACAAATTATAATCCTAATATACAAAGTAGTCGGTTCCAACCCGTGTATAGTGGCACCTACAACGGAGCTGTTCGACAACAATATCCTTCTGAATCCAATTATTACTCAACATCAAGTCCATTTATTATTTTTCAACCTCAGTCGCAAAACCCCTTTAAACCGAGTTTGCCTGACCCACTTAAACAAAAATCACCTCATAATCCTATTAACACCAACACTCAAGTCATCACAAAAAGCCCTCCAATATCATCTTTGAATCCGAATGAAAGTCCATTTGCGGCATTGGCTGGTGGATTTTATAACAATGACCCTAATAAAAATAATAAACAAATAACTTCGCAATTAGTGTCCGTAAATCGGCCAAATGTTATATCGTTTCCTGATACAGCTCATTTTCCTAGTACCATTGTAACTGGGAAGCCAGTTCCAGTGTCATCTTCTCTTAGACCTGTGAATTACCAGAAAGATCCTGTTCAGGTTAGGAATCCCAACAATAACTACAGAGATGAAGAATCAAATGGCAACATAAGAAATAAGCCACATCAACCTGTTCAACTATCTAGTTATGAGGATGAAAACTACGATGATCAAGATGAAGATGAAGACGAGGATTCATCCGAAGAAGATTTATCTGAAAATAGCGACAATCAATTTAAAAATGTATTTTCAAATCCTCTCTATGATCATTTAAACACAAGGAATAAGTTTGCTGATGTAGAAAATCCTTTTGCTAAGCCCGATTTTGACTTTGATAAATTTTTGGAAAAATTGCGTAATGATCACTACGCAGCAATTGGAATAACAACACCAAGACCTAAGATCAATCAGAATAACGCACTGAAAATAATAAATCCTCCGCAAGAACATACAACGCCCTTGTATGCACAATCGGGAATACGTTCATCAACAATTAATTACAATGGAATTAGTACACCTCGACCTTTTACAGTACCAAACCCGTTAAGTAGTGGTGTAAATCCAAATCAAAGTACTGTTGCTTCTACGCCAAATAAGTTCCAACAATACGTACAGGAATTGTTTTCAACTCAAAAACCTTCATTACCTCATAACCAACCAGAGCATCAATCAATTGCAATCAACAATTATCATAACTATCAACATCAGTCTGAAACTGTTGCCCCTTTGGAGAATGTGAGACCCAAGCTAAGGCCGCCAAATTTTAAAGATGATCGTCAGCTTCCAATTACATACAATTTTAATAAGCCCATAGATGTTGGAAATAGAGCTACTAATCCTACGACTAAATTACAAAGTAATGTTCAGAATTCACAGCCTGTCACGCAAAAACCATTTTACTTTATAACTGTTACTAATTCACCACTTATGCATTCAACATCAAAACTATTGGGAGTAAAACCAAGTAATGCTGTTAGTTTACAACCATTATTTGTATCTACAAATAAACCATATCTATCGTCTTCAGCTAAACCGCAAAACCCTTATGCAGTTTTCACAATTTCAACGCCGAAACCACAGTTAACTTTGAATGAACATGTTTCTGGTCTTCGCTGGAAAAATCTCCCAAGTCAAGTAACATTGCAACCGAACTTGCGATCACCAACAGATAAGGATTTTTCAAAATTAGAAAACTTATTTGTTCAACCTTTGAGACCCACGTCCTCCGTACAAATCAATAATCATAATTTAGGTAACAGCTTAAGTTCTTCTACTACTAAATCTCCTTCAACCCGGAAGCTAATACCGAAACCTTCCCCGGAAATGAGCGATTACTATTACGATGAAGATGATGAACAATATTATTACGAGCCCCAAGTGAAACCAAAATATATGCCAAGTACGGAAGTAAAACCACAAAGACCACCAATGGCACAGAATTATCACGAATATGATGATACAGTAGAAAGTAATTCTTCCGAAAACCCATCGATTAAATCTACAAATTCGTTAAGAAATCGCCCAGAAAAGTACCAATCATTTAAACAGGACGGTGTAACAAAAAACATTAACGATGTTTCTGTAGTTACAAAATCGCCATTTAAGGAATCTGGAAAAACAGTAAATGGAAAACGAATTCCAGCAATGATGACCTATATGATTCCAACTTCATCCATTTTAATGCGTCCAGAAATATCTAACTTTGATATAATGCAACATAACCTTCGCAATAGAACTAAAATACATTTAAGAAAACCCATTCGTCTTGAAAATAATCCAAACACGCTAAAGCCCCCAAAATACCTTAATCAAACTACATTAAGACCATACACAGTTAGGCATCGATTAGCAAAGCCAACAACTGTAAAATATGATAGTGACGACAACAAACATACCAAAGGACTAATGCGACATCCTAATATAGTCGCTCAAATGAAATTCACAACTCCACGAGACAACTACAAGCAGGAGACTCGTTATACAAAGACTAAACATGACGATAGAACTAACAGGTAAAATATAAAAGAGACAAGATGACTTTAAAGGAATGATTTATAACTAACTATATTATAAGCAAACAAACTCTATCTTAGCACTACACTAACAGCTATTCTTCGGAAACTACTGTTACACGATGACAAACTGATTAACTTTCTGACGACGGGACTAACATTGACGTGAATTGACTTTATCTCTGAATATTATTATTGTAAGACCTTTATAACGCTTTGTATATAAGCATTTTATCTGTAGGACTTTTTGATTAAATTGCAATATTTTTAGTTTGGAACCTACTGAGAGTGTAACGCCCTCGTCATACTCAGCAAGTCCACGACCAAAAATGCTTTACAATGGATCCCAGAACTATAGTCCCGATCAGTACGATCCATATTACGCCGTTTACGATGAAGATGGTGAATTATACAAAGACACAGGTAAGTCAAATGTTAACATTAAAACAATACAGAAGATCATATAAAAATACGTATATAAAATGTATTATCATAATGTTGTATACCACTGTAAGATAATAGATAGAAGCATAAATTATTTTAAATAAAAATAAACTGTAACATTCTTCTTTACTACAATTTCACAACTATGTCCACTACTAATTACTCAGTACATACTAATTAGTACAATCGATTAAAATGACGAATAAAATAGATATCGTTTTAAATCTCCATGTCAAACAAACCATCACTAAAATTTTCAAACATAATTATAATGACACATTTAATAATCTAATTGAAACATGACTCGACATGATATCGATAATAATATCTAACGGACTAACGGGCGATGGTGATGGTGTTGGCAGACTATGTGCAGCAATATAACACGGCTTCGGTCCGACCAGCAGTCCAGCAGACCTACCGTGGGACTCCGCCACCAGCACGACGACCAGTGGAGACCTATACGCCTAGGCCCGTGTCCAACGATGATTACGACGATGCTCTCATTCAAGGACAGGTACAATTTGTGCATCTTCTCTTAATGCGTTATATGTGTTATTTAACTTTATTCCTTTACTTTTGCAGGACATTACATCACTGTTACATTTCTTTGATGTGCTCTGTTTTCAGATAAGCAATCAAAATCAATACCAATCAGCCGTTCGCCAGCCTGCAAGGTAATATTTTTTTAAATTAAACAAACTTAAATACCTATCTTCCTATCTAACATACCTTGGAAATTGCGTACTACAGTGCTTACAAACTTAACAATTGAATATTATGAACGATGCAGGGGCGAAGGTAATGAATTGGGATATGAACATCATATACCGAGCAGCGTGAGGACGACTGTATACGAAGCTACTACCCTAAGCACTACTCCTTCTACGACTAGCACAAGCACTACCACAACCACTACCACTACTACACAACGCTCAACCACTGCACTCTTCACTGAAGCAATGACCCCGTCTAGACACACCTCAAGGTACTACAAAAGAAAATTATTCAGGACGTACATAAAATGCTAATTTTAGCTTGAATCATGCGTCCGTTGTCAATAACGTTCATCTTGTATTGATCATCTTAACTAAATCATCAGAACATTACATTTCATTAGATATACATACGTATTTAAAATATCATCAATTTGAGTGCGACCTTTAAACTGATTAATATTTAATCAAATACTAACATTATTAGGTGTATATTACTAAACCATATAATCGGTTTAAAGATTGTACTGTATCCGAACTTATACATTATACTGTTCATCTTTTTCCATTGTCTCCACTTTCATTAATATGAACTGTTTCTTAAGAATCAGTTTGCTTTTGTGGTATCTTTCTTTCCTTATTTCTTTTTCCAACTAATACTATATATGTTTTATTAACTTTGATATATTCTCTTAATATCCTAAAAATATTGAAGGTCAAATATTTTGGATAAGACAATACCAACATAGAAAAGTTAAGTTTATTTCGTATAGCCGCGTAAATGGTTGTGATGCTTGAATTAGAAAGATTTCTTTTGCTTTGTATTCAACAGATCATCTACAGATGAAAATCCTATACGCAATCCGCCATCCTCTGCAAACCAAAATACATATCACAGCTCTACCTTTTCACCGATCCCCTCGTCCTCCCCTATAATAAACGTTTCATCCCTTGCCAAACCCTTTGAAAAGACTGATAATGTTCATAGATTGGCTGATACTTTACCAACGACTGAACTACCAAACCGAAGACATCCATCTCGTGTGACTAACAATGTTAATAACATACCGGTTGAAGTTGTACAATCTACTTCTAATAATGATAATAAAAAGGTGGTTTCTTTAACAACGGGATTTTCAATTAGACGAAATCTTAATAACACTAAAAATCCCTATACATTAACCGTTATTTCGAGGCCATTTGATACCCAAGAATCGACTAATAAAAATGCCCCAGTCATTAATAGTAATCAACGTTCACAACAGCTAACAGATAGATTTTATTATCAAACTAATAATGAAAATGAAGATGATAAAACTATAGTAGAAAGTAAAGCAGATGTCTGGTCGCAAACAGACATAAAAGAAGATACCGTACCCAATATATCAGTGAGAAGAAAAGATTTGATTCCTGAAGTAATTGAAGAAGAACCTGTAATTTATAATAGGCCAATTTCTAGGCAAAGTTCTACTACGAGATCAAGAATTAGAATAAGTACTATACCATCAACAACTGAATCGACGAAGTATTATCTAAAATCGAAGCGTCCGACACCATTTTCAATAAATTATGAAAATCGCGATGATTCAACTGAGAATATTATAAATTCAGCAGCAATCATTGAAAGTGGTCTGAAAAATGTTAACTCAAGTACTCTTTTATCACCTGAGGTTCTGCCTATTGAACGGGATTTGGATGAAGACCCTGATTGGCAACAAAAACAACAAGCAGACAATGATGAGCAATATGTGTCGCCATATAAGACCCTTAGTAATTTAAGAAATAATAATAATTATGATGACAACTCTGCTCCAAATTATTCCACAAGTACTACCTCTACAACACGATTTACAACTACTACTCAAAAACAAATAGCAGAACAAACTGTAAGAACTGAAAACTATACACCACGAAAACCTTCTTATTATAGTTATCGAGTGGTCGATGAAGTTGTACCTGATCAAACCACAGAAGTTTTTAGCGGTAAAGTTAAAAACATCATTAAAACTTTCTTTAACAATTTTTCGTCAACTCCCAAATATATAGAATACTCCTCGTCATCTTCAACACCTAGACCAACACCAAAACCTGAAGAAAAAATTGTAAACATCGGATTTCAAAAGAAAAAAGTAAAGTACAATGATGAAAAACCTTTGAGAAATAATGTTAAACGTGTTCAAATTATCACTGAACCTAGTGTCAATAGTTTCATTGTGCCTAGCATAGATACAATAAGTTTTGCGGAGGATTATGATAAACAAAACAAAGATTTTTCATCGACTACGCCATCTATATCAAGTGAGGCACCTTCTCAAGTATTTAATCTCAGACAAAAAAATACATCCACTATGTCATCCGTAGTACCTTCTTTAACTGATGCTCCTCTAGTAGTTATTGATGCAGAAACCACTCCAGCCATGTTAGAAAGTTCGTCTATCAATGCATTTTCAAAAACGCGACATGATTACATTTTCGAACCTAAATTTAGCCCAGTAGTGAATCAGTATGAGGAAGATAAATCTCGTAAATATCAAAAAATATTAAATGATGACATAAAATCTCAATTTAATGATCCTGTTAGCACCGATCAGGAATTGACAAAACTGACAAATAATAAAGACGTAAGTATACCGACTACGACTGAAAAACATGTACCTCTAAATATAGTTGTTGATGACGTTGCTTCCACAACTAGTACGACTAAATCTACAACGACTACGACTTTAAAGGCTCCAATAATTTTGACGACTAAGAGTTATTCCTTCCCAACACGAGCCTCGCGAGTCAATCCCGCCATAAAGTTAGCCGCAACAAACCCAGGAGGTGGACGCAGGAGTTACCAATCGTCGTCCAATTGCTCATCAGACAACAGTCTGCAAGCGAATCCAAAATGCAACGAAATCAAATACCAGAGGTACTTTACTCACCGGCCAGTAGTCTAAGTAGCCTGGAGATATTATATCATAATATACCTAATAATGGACGGTGGAGGCTTCGTCTACTACAAGACATTACTTTCTGCATCGCGAAGTAACTAGCATGAGGATGACCATCTTCTTATGACATCGTTTAATAGCACCCATTGCTAAAATCTGTCGCTTAGCATACTATTCTCATTGGGGGACTTCAAGTCGGTCGAGTTGAATTTCTGAATTGTTAACTCCTGACGTTACCATTTCCACTTCCTGCATTCTATTTGCAATGTATTTTAATGTATTTGTAGTAGTATGCATTAGAAATATGTTTCATAAAGTTCCTCAATGTCGCTATGATGTTTACCTGCACAACATTGCATCTCATAGTTTAGTGAATGAGCACCACAATCACAAAGAGTATATCAAAATTATCTTTTGGTATGCTGCTTGCATGCATTCATGTCTATGTTTATCATTAAATAAAATAATATGATCGAAGAAATTGCAAATGTAAGTAACTTTTCAAATTTTATATCAATTTCAAAATGCTTAAATTAACTATTTTTTCAATCAATTTTATCATGTTATCACAAATAACTAATGAAAAAAAATGTGCCCAGAGGTAACTAATGAAAATTTTGCTTGACCTATAAATCACGCATACTAATATATTGAAATAAGTAATCTATTTGTTAACATTATTTTATCTTACAGGCCGAGTCCAACTCGCGGTCGGGGATCTGCTCACTTCTCTACCGCAAGCGTATCTGAGACACCACAACAGGCTCCAAACAGAGGAACACCACCAACGTTAGAACAGAAAATTAAAAAGATATCTCATACGCTTTCAATATCTTATTGTTTGTCTTCCTCATTTAAAGTAACGAATAGAAAAGATCCTTTATTACCATTTTATCATTTCATTTTGTTGCTTTCTTTCATCTCTTCATTTCATATTTATGAGTTAATTTTGTTAAAATATTGATATATCATTTTGTTCTCTGAGCAGTCGCAGCCGACCAACACTGAAACCTTCCACTGCTATTGTGTCTAAGACCACGGAGTTTGTGGACATCTACGCGTATCCTCCCAGTAGACCTTCAGCAGTATACCCACAGCCGACTCCTGACAAAACTGCTGCGAAATGTAGAAAGGATGTTTGTTTATTACCTGACTGCTACTGCGGTGGTAAAGAAATCCCAGGTACGTTCCTCGAATACTCTCATTTTTAATAGCTAAGGACAACTTAATTTATTTTCTAAACACTGTTTTCACCCATGGCAGCAAATGGCATTACTTGTATTAAAAAACTTGCTAAATATCTCAGGAAATATACCTGTCAACGAAGTGCCACAAATGGTACTGATAACATTCGACGATGCGGTGAATGACTTGAATAAAATGTATTATGAAGAAATCTTCGAAAGAAATCGATTAAATCCAAATGGCTGCCCCATATCTGCTACTTTTTATGTTTCCCATGAGTGGACAGATTACAGCCAAGTTCAAAACCTTTATGCAGATGGCCACGAATTTGCTTCACATACAATATCGTAAGTTAAAAATTGGGAAATTTGGATCTTAAAGTAGATCTATGAATACTTCTTGGTATATATTTAAAAAAAAACTAAAAATTATGTATGCATAAGCTCTATACATTCACCTGAAATTAAAGTACCATTTCGAGGACTTCTGGATTATTTTTTATACGGATGAATGTTTAGTCTTATGCATTTACTAACTTCTATTCTTGGCCATCTATATGTGTAATAGAGTATACTTCTTCATCATTTCTCAAAAATATTTTTTTTTACTAATTTTATTATTTTTGTCTTTCTTCCTTTCTTACTCTAATATCCTCTCTACCTATTTTACTACTTACCGATAACCTTTTACCTATTCTATCCTATGTATACTTACTTTTTCCTGGCACGGTTCTTACACATCCAATTACCACATGCACAATCAATCCACATCCCACCACAAAACAGGTGACTTACCGGTGGAGACAGTACCACAAATCGTTCTGCTGACGTTTGATGACTCAGTGAACGATCTGAACAAGGTTCTGTATTCCGATCTCTTCGACAAGGGCCGAGTGAACCCCAACGGTTGTCCTATTTCTGCAACATTTTACGTTTCCCACGAATGGACCGATTACAGCCAAGTTCAGAACCTTTACTCTGCTGGACACGAGATGGCTTCACATACGATTTCGTAAGTTAATAAAGCAAGATACTGCACACAGGAAACAACTATGCACACACATCTTATTATAATGCGTTTCAAGATAGATATTCTCTACATACACAATAATATTATAAACTTTGGATACTAAATAATATTTCTGATAACTTTATTTTCTAAATTTTCTTTTCTTGGGATTGGATTATTGGGCCGGAACTGGGATGGAATTATAAATGGGTTTTTATTTATTTAGTCATTTGCTATTTCTTACCAATTTTGCGTTGTATAAAATATTTATAGGAATTTATAAATTTGCAGCCATAGTTTTGGAGAACAATTCTCCCAAAAGAAATGGAACAGGGAAGTGGGTGGACAGAGAGAAATTTTGGCGGCTTATGGTGGAGTCAAATTGGAGGACGTGCGAGGGATGAGAGCACCGTTCTTGTCCGTAGGTGGCAACAAAATGTTTAAAATGTTGTACGATTCTAACTTCACGTATGACTCGTCACTGCCTGTTTATGAGAATAGACCACCAAGCTGGCCGTATACCCTTGACTATAAGTTGTTCCATGATTGCATGATTCCACCTTGTCCCACCAAATCTTATCCAGGTATGATTGCCCTTTTTTATTATAATTGAATCAACTATTTAGTAACGTATATTCAGTAAATAATTAACATATTACGTTTCAGGCGTCTGGGAGGTTCCTATGGTAATGTGGCAAGATCTTAATGGTGGCCGCTGCTCTATGGGTGACGCTTGCGCTAACCCTCCAGAAGCTGAGGGAGTTTATAAAATGCTTTTGAAAAACTTTGACAGACATTATACAACAAACAGGTATATTCAATAAATTAATTCATTAATTTTGGACAGCAACAGTTCTTGGAATAAAATTATTATTTATTTAATGTATTTTGAAACATTTCAGAGCTCCATTTGGACTGTTCTACCACGCAGCCTGGTTCACTCAACCGCATCACAAGGAAGGTTTCATCATGTTCCTTGACTTCATCAACAAAATGAAAGATGTATGGATTGTCACGAATTGGCAAGCTTTGCAATGGGTACGGGATCCAACTCCGATTTCAAGGCTCAACAATTTCCAACCGTTCCAGTGTAACTACCAGGTAAAAATCAAAGATTTAAATATAAATTTACTCTTGTTATTTAGTTATCACACACGTATCTATTTTGGGTAAATTCAATTGCAATAAAATTTTGCTTTAAAATTCTTTCAGGATCGGCCGAAGAAATGTAACAATCCCAAAGTATGTAATCTTTGGCACAAATCTGGAGTCAGATATATGCGTACGTGTCAACCTTGTCCGGAAATTTATCCATGGACCGGCAAAACTGGAATCCGATCTTCAAGAATTGACAACGACATTGGAGAATAAATAGAACAGGACATTAGACAACGAAATAATCGCATCAGCCCATGACGAATATCACTTAAACATGATTCATAAGCCAACGAGGCAAAGGCATGTAAAAGATTTGATAGAAGAAATTGTTTTGTCACCAACTAGAGAGTGCCATTTAGATTTTGATGGTCACAAAGCAAATATTGTTACTTTAAACAATTTCGTCGTAGATGTGATTAAAGTTTCTAAATTAGTTTAATTCAATTACTTCCTGATAAGGATATCGTTGTATGATGTATTGGAAACTGTGATATTATGTGTTTTCAATCCTATAGTGTGAACAATATTGTAATGATTGACATGTCTCATTTGTGTATTAACTTACTGCAATATTTTCTTTATTGTGATCGTTTTTATTACTTTATATTTAAATTTTTGATGCTTTTTGACGACTCATGAAGATATTACTTCAGTTTTAATTTAATTTTTATTCTTGTATTACAAATGTAGTTAAACTTTTAACTATTCTGTCATTGTAAATTACTTGATCGAGGTTTTAACCACCTAATTCCATAATGAAATTATTTTCCATATGTTGTTACAAAAGCCATATTAAAATTTAGAAAATGTTTTTCTAATCTTGCCAGCTTCCTTAATACTGCCTTTTTATATGTTGTAAATATAGAATTAGAATGCTTATTTGTAGATTAAGCCTCGTTTTATAAAAGATATAAGGTAAAAATGATATCCGAAAACAAGAAGAAATATTACAAATGAATAGTGTATATCTCTTTGGCGTTGTGCAGACGTCTGTCTACATCGTTGTGATGATGTAGCACATGTCTATGCGACTGCTAAAGCATTTTAGATTGAAAATTTCTTTGATTATTGATATTTTTTAAATTGTCCTCTTTGAAAGTTACCTAAATTTAACATTTACTCTCTTACTCCAAGGTCGATTTGGCAAACATCTCAATTATATTTTAAATATTTACTGTTTTATTTCTTGATTATATTAAATTTTAATAAATCAAAACTCGTATAGAATATTTGCTTTAGTATGCTATGGATACTGAAGTGGTTGGAAGCGCTTGCTACAGATTTATTTAAATTAGGTACCTAATTTTACTATTTATAAGTCCTATTATTGTAAATATAGTTTTAGTATTTAAAATTGATAGTTTCATTTTTGTAAACAAGATATTAGATTGTGATTTGTGAGAATTGTTTTTTCAACGATTAATTTTCATGCAGGTAAAGCAATTTATAAGGATTCCGTTTGTATAGAGATACTTATTTGCGAATTAAATGCCGTAAAATAAGGAACCAGTGCTGGTAAATAAAATGCTGTAAACAAAGTAATACATTGTAATTTTATTGAATCCCATCTATCACTTTATATTTTTTAATCTATTACTATATGAATAATTTTTTCTTCAACGACATGACTGAATTACACACATGCGAAAGGGGAACATAATCACTGGGACATTTTGAAATTACGTTATCACAGTTATAAAAAATCTGGAACAAGTTGGAGTGACACACCAGCATTTGTTGCAGCAGTCTTGCACATTTGAACTGCAAAATGATGAAAAAGATAAAGGTGTAAATGAAACTATTCATTCGTTCCGTGATATTTTGTATTGTCGCGTCGCTGCCCTTTGTATAAACAAAGGCATTAAATACAATACTTAAAAAAACATCGCGACATTTTTTGGTATTTTTCATTATTTTACACTATTACATAATTTTATTCAATTAAATATTTATTTAGTTTCACAGTTCATTAATGTAGTTGCAATAATTTATTCAAGTAATTCCAAAGAAACACTATTGTTCAAGGCAATCTTTTTCAGAAGCTTTCCTTGACCTTGATCGTGTAATGAGGTTTTTCTATTGGCCTTTACATGAATATAAGATTTTTCAATATCCAGTCAATGTCATTGTTCAGAACCATGACCATGATAGACATGTTGCCGCAATATTGTTCATCAATAATAAAATTTCAATCATAACACCTGTCTGACATTTCAAGGCAAGGCTCGAAGAAAAGATATAAAAAGCCATTGCTTCCTCAGAACATACTTTTTTGTATTAGGCACTAACAGCAGTTCTGCAAAGCAATGAAGATGTGGTGCAAAGTTTTTCTTTTAACTTCATCAGCGCTATTTAGGTTGGCATTTAGCCAAGAAGTAGAATTTTATCCTGGGAAATCATTAACTGATCATTCTAAGAAAGTTTTATGTTTGAGTCGGCCTTTAAGTATAAAATCTAATAAGTTTGATGTAAATAAAAAGTGGTCTAACATGAATAATTATGATATCAAGCAAACTTCATGGAGAAAAGATTATAAAGAAAATGTTACAACAGAAAAAATGATCAAGAAACGAGCTGCCGACCCAATATTTCATGGACATCCAAAAACCAGAGAAGAGTTATGGCACGAGCATTTTATAAAAGAAAGTAAAGTATTCGATCAAACACCATCACTCATAAAGCTTATAAATAATATAACGATGACTTACTTGAACGACTGCACACCCGTTATTCTGTACGATAATCAAATCAAATCAAAGGAAAGCTACTTGTTCCAAAACTTACTAAAGGAATTTCCTGTCAGTTATATCCATGGATTTATTAACAATAAAAGCCAGTTGGAAGAGCCAAAAGTCCTAGAGTCAAAACAAGAGTGCTTGAGTTTTATAATATTCCTAGAGGATGTTAAAGTAACTGCAAAAGTGTTAGGCAAACAATCTAAGAATAAAGTTGTTGTAGTAGCCAGATCGTCACAATGGGCTGTACAAGAATTTCTATCTAGTTCTTTATCCAGAATGTTTGTCAATTTACTTGTGATAGGGCAAAGTTTTAAAGACGAGGATGATTCTTTGGTACGTGATTTATTTTTCTTTCGTAAATTCAATATTATTATTAGGTATTTGAATTATAAATGACCGAATACTGAAAAAAATATTTTTTCTTATTTAAGGAAGCGCCGTATATTTTATATACACATAAATTATATACAGATGGCCTAGGTGCCAGTATGCCTCAAGTTTTAACTTCTTGGACTCATGGAAAATTCTCCAGGAGCGTTAATTTATTTCCACCGAAAATGACTGAGGGTTATTCTGGTCACAGGTTTTTAGTTGCAGCTGCCAATCAACCACCATTTGTGTTCAAAAGGTTAGATTTATATTCATTTTATATTTTGATATTTACTTTTTGATATTTTCATTTATTTTACTTATCGTTTTAGAATTAAATCGGATGTTGACGGTGGAAATCCGAAAGTTATATGGGACGGAATTGAAATAAGGCTTTTGAATTTATTGGCCGAAAGAAATAATTTTTCTATTGAATATACAGAACCGCAAAATCTGCAAATGGGGTAAAAACATTCACATTTTTTTTTACTTTATGGAAACTCCTCTTAGAGCTAGTTCCAGGGCCACTATTCAGATAACGTTCTTTTTGGAAGTCTCTAAGAGTAGGTGCACAAAGTACTTTTAATATAATTGGTTCTATCATAAGTGATTCTTCCATCAGAAATAAGTTAGGCTTGGTGGCCCTGAAAAGATTACAGGAGCCCTGGGATAGAAAGACCAAGAAGTCAATTACTTTCTGATGACATATCTATAGCCTTCAGTGTTAATTTAATTTATTAAATAGATCCGGTGATGCAGTCACGAAGGAAGTTGTACTTGGGAGAGCCGACATAGGCGTGGCTGGCCTATACTTGACCAAAGAAAGAGCTATTGATATGGATATAAGCTATACGCATTCCCAGGACTGTGCAGCTTTTATTACATTAGCGTCTACTGCATTGCCTCGGTCAGTTCTAAATCTGCTTCTAGTAAATATAATATATAATTATGTTATTGTTACATTGTGTTTGATAACTATCGATAGGTATCCTCAAAAAAATCTTGCACGCAAGAGTACTTCCTACGGAGGGATTTTGAGGTGGCCAACCATGTTATTGGAAGTTTATATCCCCAGATACCTATGTCTATGTACCTCAT
Organism: Panoquina ocola ocola; assembly: GCA_018249155.1. NCBI lineage: Eukaryota > Metazoa > Arthropoda > Insecta > Lepidoptera > Hesperiidae > Panoquina > Panoquina ocola. Next base: position 17,718 of record DWKA01000290.1, read on the forward strand.
AATAATATGGTTTGATTCACGATCTTTCCAAGTATTTATGACAGTCCATTTCCATATTTTAATGGTCCATTGCGCCAAAAATGTTCAACGTAACAATTGATAGAATTGATTACAAAAATTCTTAAAAGTAATCAGGTATATAAAATTCCTAAGAAATATAGGTAGTAGATAATTTAATTACTGTTAAGTTACTGTGTTGCAGATATCGTGCTATACTTGGACCATTTCACTGGCATGTATGGGTGGCATTGACTTTCACGTACTTGATTGGTATCTTCCCATTAGCGTTTTCTGACAAACACACTTTACGACACCTTTTAAACAATTCAGGTGAAATTGAAAATATGTTCTGGTATGTTTTCGGAACTTTTACTAACTGCTTCACGTTTGTTGGTAAAAATTCTTGGAGTAAAACTACTAAGATAACAACCAGACTGTTAATTGGTATGAAATTTTATATCTCTTCATACTTACGAGTACTTTGTTTAAAATTAATTTATTGTTTAAATATTGTAGTTGATTTAATCCTGTCTTTTTATAAGGTTGGTACTGGCTGTTCACAATAATTATAACAAGCTGTTATACTGGTTCTATAATAGCATTTGTTACTTTACCAATTTTTCCGGAAACCGTGGATTCGATACAGCAGTTGTTAAGAGGGTTTTATAGAGTGGGTACTTTAGGTAAGTAAAATACGTAATGTAGATAGTACCTAACAGTAACGATGTGATAACGGTAATAAGTAGATCAATACTTGCAACTTTTTTAGGAATCTTCTAATCGATTA
>DWKA01000291.1:0-18492 GCA_018249155.1 Panoquina ocola ocola
GCACAAACAATTTTGAGCTTTAATGACACTATATTAAAGACGGCGGGGTGACGTGTGACGTCAGAAATCTCGGCAATTAACTCGCGCGCGAACTATAGGTAGGTACTTCATTTAATTCCTTAACCAACTTACCTATGTTTTCAAGTAGGTTTTCCTATAATATATTTTAAATACCTATGTTATTAATAGTCTGCCCCAGTTACTAGCATAAATATTTATGTGACTGCCGGCTAATTTAGATAATCGTAAATAACAAGCAATTACAGTGCGCCTAGTATGGGATGCCATTGAATAAATGTAGAGACGTGGAATATAACACAATTTCTAATGGTGTATGTTATTAAAATATGTTCTAAGCTTCAAACTTTATATGTATATTCGATATTTGTGTTTTCCGTGTCAAACCTTATAAACGAATCGACTAAAAAATCTTCGTTGATGATATGAATGTCCTCAATTATGCGTGTACGTTATTATGTTTTTACACACTGATTCATATCTATGACAGATTTGACGATTTATAGCGCTGCATTAAAACTAATAAAACAATATTTAGATCAAATGATTCTTACTTACAATTATATTACATGATACCGCTGGTAGGCCATCTACTAGAGTAGGATAATTTCCATAATATAACATTTTTAAAGCTTTATTTAGGTCATTATAACTGTTAATAACTTTCGCTTTTACTCAACCTATTGTTATAAGTAAAACCTCAACAAATTGTATTGTTTTTTTATTATGAATTCTCTGCAATTATTAATAATTGTGAGTCACTAAAGATACCTGTATAAAGGAAGTACGAATTTCAATTAAGCGTGGGAATGTTGAATATTATTTTACGGCTGCTCGAACCGTAATATTATTCCGTTCTTCCGCTAAGTAACGGTTGTTTACTTGAAATTGATTAGCTGTTCACTTCGCTTTCAGCCTGGTGTCTCTCCAGTCATTGGAGTTGAGAGAAAATCTTCTCAAGTCACTGCCGGAGTCCCTCAAGAATCTAACTAAGTTGGAGCGGCTAGACTTGGGAGATAACGACATTGAGGAACTTGTAAGTTTTAACCACAATGATTAACGATTCCCGAGATCTGTATTCGAAACTGCAATCCCAGTTCTCGATTGCAACTATTTATAACGATTTTCTTAATATTAATTACAGCCGGGATTTATTGGGGAGCTGCCAGCGTTACAAGAGTTATGGCTGGATCACAACAAACTGCAGTATTTGCCGCCGGAGATCGGTAACTTAAAAGCGCTTATATGCCTGGACGTCAGTGAGAACAAATTGGAGAAGCTACCGGAAGAAATTGGCGGGCTCTGCGCTCTCACCGATCTGCATCTCTCACAAAACATGCTCGAAACGGTACCCAACGGTATCGGCGATCTCTTCAAGTTAGCGATATTGAAGTTGGACCAAAATAGATTACACACTTTAAATGTAAATGTTGGAAGGTCGGTTAATTAGAATCGCAGCGAAAGTTATTTAAATGATATTCCATTTTGGTACGGCGTGTTATTATTTTTTTATGTTTCAGGTGTACAAATCTTCAAGAGCTTATTCTAACGGAGAACTTTCTAACGGAATTGCCTAAATCAATTGGCAATTTGAACGAGTTGACTGTGTTGAATGTAGATAGGAATTCGTTGACTGAAATACCTCTGGAGATTGGCAATATGACGTTGTTGGGTGTTCTGAGTTTACGGGACAACAAGCTAACTAAATTGCCCAACGAGCTAGGGAACTGCAAGTCATTACATGTGTTGGATGTCAGTGGGAATAGGTGAGTTATGGTTTTATTTTTTCATTATTAAAAAAAATTAAAAGGTATTTTTAAACTTGTTAAACTTTTTTGTTAATCAGCTGAAATACAATAAAGCTTCAATTAACCCAAGCGAAGCTTCTTATTATACCGTTTTCAAACGGGCAGACAAACAGACAAAACGTCGATATATTATTATTAATTGATGGAAAAGGCAAGTTTTGATGAAAGCGGCAATATTTTTAGTATTGGATACAGTGTTATCTTTTTGTGTTTACTGCTAACAATTTATTCATATCGTAAAGCACAGTTTGTGCTGAACTTATTGTGATGATGTATATCGCCTTTACGTGTATTTTTTATAAATACCGAGGTACTAAAGTAGCCATTTTAAATTTTTTAAATTAACTTCATGAAGTTGAAAATACTTACTGAGTAACTGTTTTCATGAAAGAGCTCGAACAGAAATCGCACTTCCATTTGGCCTTTAACTCTACCATTTTAATCAATTAGCGATGCTCTTATCGGAAAAACGTATCTCGCACAACCAACGCAGTTAATGTTGGGCCACGCTTTCCATTTAAATTGCGATTCGCCTACATTTTATGCATTTTTATTCTCTTTTAAAAATAAGTTAAAATATAAATTTTAAAGTTTGTTTTTGACGCTTAAAAGCTAGTTAGGCTTCGTTTTTATTTATTTATTGGATAATAGCTATTTTATGCTTCAACAATGTTTTCAATTTCATATTAAATCCGACAGACTAAAAACCGTAAGGTAAAGAACATAATTACAGTCAACAATTTTCCTATCTGTCCACCAGGTTACAACACTTACCATACACGCTAGTAAATCTGGAGCTAAAAGCGGTATGGTTGTCCGAGAACCAAGCACAACCGCTGTTGACCTTCCAAACCGACCGGGACGAGAGCACCGGCGAGAACGTCCTTACCTGCTTCTTATTACCACAACTGAGTTACACGCAACAGCCAGGTATTATGGTGTTGATAAGCTTTAGTTACAACTTGTTCGATGCACTGCTGCTTTTGGTGTATAGTTTGCGAGTTTTTACGATGATGGAATCTTAAATGTATAGTCATTGACACGTAACTTGACAAGAGTATAAAAGAGATAGATGCGCAGAACAAAAAACAAAGCAAAACGTCTTCTGCGCATTTGATGTCTCTTTTAGACTCTTGTCAAGTTACTTGTTATTGACTATAATAATAGCTGTTGGTATTAGTGATGATGATTAAAATTTCCCTTGTATTATGTTGGAAGAGACATGAGCAATCTACATACATTTATTTGGAAGGGTTGTATATTTGGGTCTAAGTTAATGTAAATCCGATCGAAGCGTAAAATATCGTTCCATATTAATGTGTTTCTTTCCTTCTTTCATATAATTTACACATACGTCTGGATGTTACGTGACGTTATAAGTCTTGTATGTATTTGCGTGTGACCGGCCATTATTGAGTTCAAATTAGGGTGGAGTACGAATGTCAATTTAAATCGGTGGTCAACGGAATGCCACAATTCTGAAAGGATTTATATCCGTCCCTACAAATGAAATAACCTTTTTCATTTATTTGCGGTGGAACAACAGTCATTCGCTTAGTCGAGTAATGTAATTCGAGTGTTTCTTATCTTTTTGCAACCTACAGTGATCTCTCAGATAATGTTTCATTAGTTAATGCGCGTTTAGTTTTAGTGACCTTCAGGTTGTCCTCTATCCTATACCTACATAAAACTTATAGTTCAAATCTGTCAATATTTATAAATAAGTTATTAAATTAAATTAGAATGTTTTGGATTCAATAAATAATTAACCTCTTAACTTAATAAAAAGGATTGTATTGTTATAATATAGATTGTTTATGTACTTATGATTTTGTACAACTATTTCCATCATCGTAAACATACTTTAATTTATTTATAGTGAGCTGCTGTTTAGTGGATAGCCTTTTAAATTTGCACAGTGAATAGAGATACAGCATAAAGAAACTTTCCTTATTTTATACAATATTAAACGTGTTATTAACGTCTCATACTGTTATTAAAATATAACTAAGCATAATATCAAAATAAACATTTATTTCTATCAAATTAGTTTGTTTAAAAAAAAAAAATATTTTTTATGCTGTACCCTATTTCGGTCAACGTAGTATGTTCTTAAGTGTTTTATGTAATAAAACCTCAAAACGCCATAAAAGACGAAGGTAATAACATTATGTGACGTTTTACGTACAGTCAGCGATAAAAGTTATTTATATCCAACGGTGATTACCCATTACTTGGATAGCTGAACTTGTTTTGTGGATGACTATAATGGTGTTTTTATCTGTGGAAATGATCAAATTTTATGCATTTCGTGCTTCTTGTGCTTTTATTAAATTCTGCCAATTTTCGATGACAATTTATTTATGAATCATGTTACGTCTGAATTGTTTGAGTCTATACAAAATGTTGAATTTAATTTTGTTAAATATAAATCGTCATCGAACGTTAATTATGTTTTGTTTTTGCTGTGTAAATATACTAAATATCACTTTTGACAATTGTCACATCACAAATAGAGTTGGAACATACATCTGAGATCGGGAGTGGCACGTGGTACAGGGAACACAGATATATATCACAATCACAAGAGCTAGATAGAATAAGAGGTAAGTTTCACGACAACTATTCTTCTGATCGAAATCAGTCACCTGTTTATACTTTAGTCCCCTGTACAGAAATTGTTGGTATTCTATGTAAGTTATTCTAAATTTTCTCTGTCACTAAAAGTATTTATCGGTTATGGTATTTGTTATAATTATCGTGGCGTAGTGTGAATAACAACTTGATATTGTTATATTCAGAATTTTTTTATAAAATACTATTTATATATTTCTATGACACTTACTTAATATTTTAAATAATTTTCATGGATATCAAATATCCCCACTTATAATTGAAGAAATCGAAATAACTTTCATATCCAATTTAAATATATTTTTAATTTTCCACTCTACGCAATAATACCTTGTCGATTCAGGAACCTATTTACAAATTTATGTTTTAAAGCACTATTTTTTGGTAATGATTTACTTCACAGCCATGATTCTTAGTCCCAGTTAGCTAAATACTTAGGTATAATAAATTAAATATGTGATATAAGATACAATGAATTTAAATAGAAAACTTTATTAGAACAATTGATCAATTTACTTTGGAGGGGCCCGATAGCGCAGCACATTATTATTTAACTTTCATGGTGTGTGTATTAGTATAAAACACATACTTATGTTTTTCTATATTTTTTATATTGTACTTGCACTACTTTTTATAAATACATGCTTTGTAGTTCACTTCATACTCATAGTCCAATATGGTTATATAATTTTTCCACATTATTTTGCTTATTGTGTTGTCGCAGTTTTGTGCAGACATTACATGTGTTGTGTAGTTATTAAATGTGGGTAATTAAATGTAGAATATTATCATACAATAGTGAATTAATAGTAGGTAGTAAGTGTTGTAAAACTATATGAAAACTTGTAGCTTCCTACTGTTCATTACTAAAAAAAAGTATAATTATATAGTTCTTTTTCATTCTTTTTTTCATATTAAAATAGATAGGTTAGAGAAATACAGTAAAATATAAATCTTATGTACTTAAATAATATTTTCTTTTCGTATTGTCATAACTGCAGTGAAGCAATTAAAATATAGTTTACAATCACTACAAAAATCTCATTGTATCACCCATTCATGCGAGTATCGTTTAACAGAGTCCACAATATCGCGTGATCGGGAATCTGACGATGATTGGGAGGAAAAGGAAGCTTCGAGAACAACATCCGTCAAGTTTACCGAAGACGTATCCGAGGCGAAAGAGGTGAGATTACGCTGTTGTTACATCTTTGTACCTTATAGGAGGGGACGCACTAACTGCTTTAACAACGTACGGTACTACGCACCAATACGCACACGTGAATTGGGCAACGCAGCGAGAAATAAGTGTAGTGAAATAGGTAGTTGGTTTACGAACAAATTAGGTCGGTTTTCTAGACAACGCGCCTATATGGCACTTAGCTCAATACTTGTTGCTTTTGAGTAACAGTATCCAACTTAATAGCTCTTTAGTTACAAATATTGTTAACTTAGTTATTAGTTAGTGCATATGTGATATGTTATGTGAATATCCAGTGGCCTTATACTACGTACAAAAAATATTTTTTGAGTGATATATAAACAGTATTAATAAGCTTAAGTCAATTATGTATACGAAGTTATTTCATATTTTTATTTTTTGAAATAAAACTTAAATTATATTCATAATAATGTTTTATTTTGTGTTGCATGTTTTGGTTATAATCTGGAACAAAATAATAAAGTAATAATTTGTTTATGTCATAGGCAGGAATGAAATATACAATAATTAATGTTAAGTGAACCATCTTGGTTAAAGATTTTGTATTGTAAATAATGGTCAAAAAGAACTAAGTGTTCTTAACTTTTTTTATAACAATATATGTATATTAAAGTATAATATCAGCCATCCCATAAGTTTAAGATTATTTGGCATATTTTATGATATCATAATCTAGTAAATGTAAATTATAAAAGCATTGAATATCGATTCTCATTACGTTACTGTTTGTAAATAACATTCGCAGCATTTCTCATATTCTCTTTTTAAATAACTATAGTACAATCTCATTTTTTTAAATGTTTTAATAAGTCTCTCTTGGTTGTATTAAAACTCGATATACATATGTGAATTAATAAGTTATATGAAATAAACTATCTGACTTGTATACGTCAGCTTGCTACACATTGCTCACAGAAATGATGCTGTATATACAAGTACATATTATATCAAAGAGATAAAAAATTATCATGTTCATAAACATTAACAAGCTTCTTATGTATAGTATTTGTACAGTCGACAACAGACTGCAGTCACTTTGCAAACATCTGATACTATTTACCTTACGTCGCCAATGTTGTCCTGGAATATATTATAGATGCTTATATAAATTCTGTGATATTATACACCACTATATTTTTTATTGAAAAAAAATCTTAACTGTACTTTCTGGAAATTTAAACTATTTAATTATTCAATTTTGATCTAAACTGTACTCTCTGGAAATTTAAACTAACTTATTATTATTTAAGACTAGGTACTTTACTAAACTTGATATGTATAAGGTTTAATAATTTATTCATGCAAGAAAATATGCGGGCTAAATAAAAGTCACAACCAAGCAATGCCTTTATTAATAATGTTATATTATTGTATTATTTAGTTGTAGTATAAATAGTTAGTTACACTTGCGTAGACATGGTGATATAATTTAATTTAGTTGAACTTAAATTACGGTCAGATCTTTATGATTCGACACTTTATGAGATCATGTTACAATAACAAGAGTTCAGTGGTTATTATCATAGAAATCGCTACTCGCTAAGGTATTTCTACATTTAAACTTCAAATTTTAACAGGTTTTTTTTTCAAATTATTATATGTCGATCTGGACGGCGTTGTATTTGCATTTAAGGTTGCACCGATTCAGGAAGACTGTGACGAGGTGACATCGGAGTCGTTCTTCACGGCACAGTCGATGCTAGGGCTCCGGAAGCCCATTAACGTAGTCCGCAAGCTAGTCACCACACAGCGGAGGAGCTCCCTCCAACGGCTATCTTCCTCTATAACTAACTTAGCCGAGGTACACGGCGATACCACGCACAGAGGCCAATCACATAATTTTGCATTTTTTTTAGTTACACAGGCGTTGTTGATGTCTGTGTGGTATATAGTCATGTTTATTTTAAACAAAACATATCACCGGTTATGGTTGTTCGATTCAAAAGAAAAAATGTCGCAAAAGAAAGGCTACTTTTCCAACATAGATGTAAGAGATAGATAAGCTACGGGTGTGTGTTATATCCACAATTTTTTCCTTTTTAATTTATTATCATACACTTCTATTGGTGGAGTTGACTGATATCCGCTGCTTAGCCTCCTCGCAAACCTTTTGCGGAAAAGCAGCCTAAAGATTTAAATTATAGGAAAATGTAAAAAAAACGTACATTTAAGCGTAAATTAACACTAAAAATTGGTATCAAACAAATTTTAAATAGTAAAATTATTGTGATTGTACTCAAGCTTGAACAATACGCACTGCCTCCATTAAACCTCCGGGTCCTTTCTCCGAATAATTTAGCTGAAAGTAGACAAAACTCGTTATAGATTAGATGTAATACAGCGAATGGCCCGCATTTACGATTGAATTTTATTATTTTTAACTACTTTTAACGTATTATACATTTTCCCTTTAATTTCCTTGAAAACTTGCTTTTAGATAAGCTGCAAAATCACCAATAGAGGCACAACGATATTAACACATATCATACGATTAACTTTGTAAAAGGCACAAATGTTTTTCATCTTACAGTAAGACCGCGTAACGTGAAATGCGATTTGTAACATAGAAAATTATAGAAATGGTTTGATTTAAATTTAGAACGCACAGGCACTATTTGATATGCACTTAGAGTAGATTAGTGTTATTTGAGACACGTCGTGATATCGCTGAGGTGAAGTAACGTGTGATATCATATCCCGTGAATCATTCCGCCTCGCATACTATTAACGTGATGCGCTTAATAGGTTAAGTGGCAATTATAATTTTTCGTAGCTTGTCATTTTGGGGATCATAGTAAAAGTTACAATTCTCATGTGTATAGTATTGTTTTGTAGGTCTCATTGTAAATGTAGGGGAATTTTTCATGTTTAAACATTATCATAGTATTAAGTTGGAGCTTTGCTTACTTATAATAGTTCGCATTAGAAATAATCAGAAGTAGCAAATAAAAATAGCATTGAAAACACGGATTTTGTAATATTAAAATAATACTATTTTATATAAAGATCATTTGAAATATTTTCATATTTTATACAGAACCCTTTCGTTGTCAAACTATTAGATATTTTAGAACAATGTAGCGTTAACTCCTCCAAATCTTTAAGCGCTTTAATATCATGGGTTTAATGTGGATTAGTCTAGGTTTAATACATCCTAGCACTAGAAGGTTTTCGAGCATGATATCAGAGCCCAAACTTAAACACTTGTAACTTCAACGATTACAGTCCATAAATTAATAAAATTATTACTATTAACATAGTTTTTTATAAATCGAAAAATAGCATGCGCATGAGTTGATTTTTTTTATATTTTCGCATGAAACTGGCATAAATATCATGAGTGATATACGTGTTGTGTTTGCAGACACCGTTCGTGCGACAGAACACGCCGCATCCCAAGGAGTTGAAGGCGAAAGCTCACAGGCTTATGCTGGGTCGGTCGCCGGAGCAAAACACTCAAGCTGCCACCCAAGAACCGCCACCGCCCACCACCAATGGCATGATCGTATCACCACCCGAGCCTGTACAAACAGCCACTAGTGAAGTGATCCAGGTACGTTTTATTACTGGTTTCGCAAAAAAGTATTAGTTTGAGACAAGTAATTTTTCGCGATTTTTGGTTTCATGTCAAAAATTTGCGAGTTGCATAGTAAATATTTCTATGTAAATTTTGCAATGTTCTGGTGTAAAAGTATTAGAATTAAAAAAAATCGAATGCAACACGTTAGAATACAAATACAGTTCGATTTGCGCTTCGTCTCTCTTCTGTCTCGTTTGTTTAACACTTAAGGCCTTGAGATTTGTTTCTGTGATAATGACCTTGATTTCTCTTTATTCAGCCCGCAAGTGAACCTGAACGTCAACCGGAGGTGCCGTCGAGTCAGGTGAAGGAAGATGAAAGCGACAGCCAAACAGCACAAGATAAGGAGTCATCTGAGGGTGAACAGGATGACGATGATTCCGATGAACTGGAGGTACGTTTGTTAATAATTATAGTAATTAAATATACTGTTCGCTATAGCGGAGAGAATATTGATGTTTAATTAACATAATAACAAATTGGTAATATCAAGATAGCGTTGACTATAATTTTATGGATAATTTTAAATGTAGCAAAGATATGTTTGCAACTTATAAGTTGGAATATTTTTGATTGATTCTGACAGCAGAGCCCATGTCATCTCTCCGCTATAGTAGACTTAATAGACGCCACTAACCCCACTAAACATTTAGTATTGTCTGAATTAGTATTAATTATCGCTAGTTAATCTGGTAGCACATCGGGTTAGTGCCTATGGGTTAGCTATCAGGGTGTAGTATGAAAAAATGCTATTAACATTGTTATTTGGATAATCGTTGAGGTCTTCTCGTCGTTGGGGTTTTAGTTTCCTATACGCTAATATTTTTAAACAATGCAGATGTCTACTAATATCTGGGTATTAAAAAATGTAACATCTGCCGTTCTAAGTAAATTTATAATAATGTGCTACGGTGCAGTGGGCTTGTCTATCATATGATGCGGTCTCTACACTACTCGCGATGTTGATCCAAAGACAAAGACGATAATGTGTTATGCAACCTTGAACAACTACCGTGCGTAGATGACTAGAATTTAGATCGCTGTTGATATTTTCCACGAGAAACAAAATAAAACATTCAATCTGCTGAGGAGTTTCAAAGACGTTCAAGAACGCTTAGATTTTAATGTTGTGAATGAATTATTTTTGTAACGTCGTAATTTGGCAAAGAATTATCACGAATAGTGTCGAAACCGCATAAACTGGGGGTACAGCCCGATGCAAACTTTATGAACTCTCGGAAAATCGTTCGTTACTATGCGCAAAACGAAATAATGTATTAGCGGGGTCGGAGCTCTCTTACTCCACACAGGTTACGCTCTATGCACTTACGTTGGTTCTCAATGTGCATGTCAATGAATAAAATTAATTTTAATGTTTTGAACAACTAATATTATTTTATAACGTCGATATATTTTTTCCTTCAAAAATCAACTTAGATCGTTAGAGTTGATATTTGTATCAGTGGCAATTATATTATCCACTAAGCCCATTGAATGGAGTAAAAGATGGTGTGTAGTTACATCTGAACATTGCACAATTACTATTTGACTATGGCCTATTCCCCAATTATGGGTTCCCCAATTAAACAATTATGGGTTGTAATGATAATTGCACATTTGCGCGGTCAGCGCTAGGTCCGCTGTATGTTTTTTTGTTTTTTGCGTCCAGACAAAATGGGAAAAGGACAACTCACCTATGCGAGGTGAGAGGCAGGAAAGCTATTATAGCCTACCACTGACGCGAGTTCAGTAGGGTGTGGTTTGCCCAAAACTACCTAAACGATACCGACTAAAACCTGCCTTTTCCGCAATTGGGTCTGATCGGGAAGATCTCTAACCCTTCAACTGTGGCGAACATCCGAGAGTTGATAACATCCGTCTGACTATAACCTGGAATAGGTGAGAGGAGAACCGAGCCCAGCAGTGGGACAGATATAGATTATAACGATTTTAAATGATGATTGCATACTTGCGCGGATCAGCGCTAGGTGCGCTTGGTAACTTCCGAGAGTTGATAAAGATAAAGTTAGCACCAGGCTGTATGTGTGGGTGGAATAGGTTAGGCCAAGGAACTTGGCTAGCCGAAAGAAAGAGACAGATAGATGCGTAGAAGTCGTTTTTAGGTAACGGGGGAACGTGATTGGCTCGGTACCTAAAAAACGAACTTCTGCGCATCTATCTGTCTCTTTTCCACCTGGCCAAATTCCTTGGCCTAACCTATATGGGTGGCGGTAGCGGACGCGGCGGGTGGCGTGGTGCGCGGAGGGCAGCGCGGGGGGCTGCGGGGGCACCGGCGGCCGGCTGCACCGCCGCGACACGCCGCACCACCTCAAGAACAAACGCGTCAACCAGATCGACGCCGGTCGCGCGCAACTACTCATTGCGCAGGTGCTGTGTCTGTTACCAGCGTTAGCATAGCAGCTCCGTTATTAGTCTCTGATGTTCTTTGTTCTTGCTTTTGCATCTCCTGTGTAGACAGATATTTTCTTTTGAAATGTATACCTACGCCGGTTATTGGCCATGTACGTTTTAGCGTGAGGCCCAACGCAAACAGAATAAGGCGCGGCGAAGATACGGCGCAGATGCGGCAAGTTCAATACTATCTATACGTGACTGACTACTATTCAATACGTGACTGACGTCAGTGACTCACGTCAGATAGTATGGAACTTGCCGTATCTGCGCCGTACCTTCGCCGCGCCTTATTCTGTGGGCGTTGGGCCTTAGCAATTAGCAGCTCCGTTATTAGTCTCTGATGTTCTTATTCTTGCTTATGCATCTCCTGTGTAGCCAGATATTTTCTTTTGAAATGTACACCTACGGCGGATATTGGCCATGTACGTTTTAAACACATAATATCTGGCTATGTGATTGGTGATTTTGGCGTTCTGATGAGGTGTGGCTCGTACATACGGAGTCGATCGCTATATGTGCTATTATTTTGTTTATGTAGATTACCAGCTCCAATATAGACTTTTCTATAGATCGCTTTTTCTATCTAACAATAATACTTCTTAAAGCATGAGGCAGTTATCTCATTCTTTTACAAACCATCGGTGATATTACGTCTTTTCATTTTCCATATTTTCTTCTCCATAATTTGCAGCCTTTCTTCTCTTTAGAGCTCATATACGGCATAGATAGATAGAGCACACAACGACGGCCATTAAAGATACTCAAAGTGATTTGTCACGTCGTGTGTCCTTTCCTGTAGTAGCTCCGAGAAATCGAGTCAAGTCAAACGTTCAGTTTATGTTCGAAGAATCGTCCTTTATTTCTACAAAATTAAAATGATATTTTTTTTAAATATATAAATAAAATTAAGATTTCTCTAATCTATTTTAGACAGAAAGAAAAACATTGTTTTTTACATTTATCAGGGTCATATTGATAGGTAAAAATTCGCACATGACGATGATAAGCGGTAGGTAAAAACACTACAAATATTGTGCGTAAGTAACTGTCGAGGTTGAAATAGGTGATCGTCAAGAGTTGAGCGACCTAAAACAAAACCGTCTCTGAAGAGTGCATCAGAAGCAGGGGATTGATATCTTAGAGTGAAGGATACGCGAAGCCATGAACCCTAATTAACTTAATTCATTCCATATTTAAAATGTATATTATCATAATTACATGGTGCTTAGAGGTCATTAATCTTATTACAAGTTCGCCATCGATAACAGCATTTGTACTAGTTGATAAATTACTGTCAATATTTTGGTACAACATTGATTCCGAAGTTGATTAACTATCCACAAATTCAATTTTCTAAATTAGTTAGCGTGAATAGCCTTTTCAAAAGATTAATGTCGGACTGTGTAAATGATACTGAATGTTGATTAATCGTCTTTAGAGGAAATTTACCGTAAACTATAAATATTTGTCAATTTATCAAAATGTAAATATCAATACTGCGTTGATTACTTTATTACAGTCGTAATTAGTGCGTAAAGTTTATTCAATTTATAATCCTTTCTAAGATTAATTATATCGGGACTTTCATTTCAGTAAAATTAATGTAATGTGATTATGTTGTAGGCACTTAAAGTTGATCGTGTTTACGTTAAAATTTAATGGTAAATAAAGAATAGGTAGGAGGTAGAGTTTCACACTGATGATAATACATATTTGTAACCCAACCACCAGATCAGCGCTATATAGTTTTGAACCCAATAACCTACGGTATCTTTACATGCATTGCATTATTTCACGTGATTTGTATCGGGAAGATGCTCTGAGCTACTACATATAATTGTTATTAATGTTTACTATTTCTTTCTCAGTTTTCTCTCGTATACATTATTATTAGCTGCCTGTCATCGTTTCGTTTCGGCAAGAATATGGTATATTGCTGCTCCTCTCTTTCCTATTTAATTTAGCGTGATGTTATAGTCTAGTCTTCCTCGATAAATGGATTATCTTACAGTAAAATAACTTTTCAAATCGATCTAGTAGTTCCTGAGATGAGCGCGTTTTAAAAACAAACTCTTCAGCTTCATATTATTAGTATAGAAGTATGGATGTATATTAATATCATAATCGATGGGCTTTATGTAGAGCGGAGTGGGTTTAAAGATCCGATTTGATTATTCTGAATTATAATTTAGCCTCTCGCTTGTTATTCTTATCATTTGTATAGTTAAAAGTCGCTCATTTTTTAAATATCTATAGTGGACTTTTTTACCCGGCGGACTTTTAAGCCCCGCGCTCTAGTCTTATGTAACTATACTTTAGTATTGCCATTTGGATATGCAGGAAGCATTATGCAGGATTATGATCATAATATGTCATGTGGCTTTGTGTGTTAGTAATTAATGCAAAATTTCATATGCATTCTAGTATTCTAACGCTTTTATAAGATTGCGGTCTATCTTAGTGGTTATTATTTTGTTGCATTTTAATTCCGTCGTTATTACTTTTCAATGGGTCGCCTTTATTTATTTTCATCTTGTAAATATGTTCTGCTCATTAAGATTTATTAAAAAAAACGATTCGTAATTATATGGCACTCCATCAACTACTTAAATGTTTCGTTACTTTCAAATGCTTTCTGTAGCATTTACATTTTGCTGTGTCACTAGATTAGTCACACTTATATTTCTACTAGTGGCCCGCCCTCGCTTCGCTTCGGGAAAAAATCTCAACTCTATACAAACTTTCAACCTATTTTTAACTCCCTTAGGGGTGGAATTTCTTAAAATCCCGTCTTAGTGAGTACTAACGTCCTTAAAAGAACCCGCATGCAAAATTTGAAACTCCTAGCACTTGTAATTTCTGAGATATTGTGATGAGTGACCTTTCGCTTTTATATATATATATATATAATGTCTAGTTAGTTCGCTGCAAAACGATACATTAATGGTAGGTATTGTGCGGTTCCCCAACGTCTATCATCGTATCATCTGCCTGTTTAATCCGCAACATGTAATACATGTCATTATGTATGACTTTGATTGGCTATTTAAAGTGCGGTTGTGGGATACGCCTAATGGAATGTTTTAGTAACAATCAATGTCTATCGGTTATTTTGCTTTTAATAAGGGCTTTCCGCTTAATGTAGTGGTTTTGTTGTAAAAGTTCAGTTAAGCTTTATATTCATTAAAAATAATTTACTTCAAAACAATTTGGGTATGTTTATAACATACAGCAGATAAAATAATTATTGTAATTTGTGTACTATCTGCTGCAACATTATGTAAGGGTAATTAATTAAGCGACCGTATTCAGAGACAACCCAGACACTCGTATGTCGTAATTATATAATATGTCACACGAATATGGCAGTTCTCATGCAAATAATTATTCACTTTACGAATTATAAAGCGTCATGAGTCACGAATGCGAGCAAGTGGCCGGTACTCAAAATGCTGTTTCCGAGAGAAAGGAAGAAATTCTAGTTCCGTAATCCTTTCGTTCGCGATATCTCTCTCATGATAATATTTCCTGGGTCGTTTTACGTGGTTTTTAAATCTTAACACGTTTAAATGTGTTAATATTTTTTAGTTATACCGTAGCTCGTATTTTGGTGTTCTGAGTTCAGTTAAGAACTTTTGAATGTCCAAATTTATTTTTTAATTACTTCTAAGCTAGCGAATTGGTCCTTTTCAGTATTAATTATATAGCCATCTAGATCTAGGACTTGATCAAAACTAGCACTTTAAACATAATATTTTGTAAACGGATTTCTGAATCGGAAAACAGTCACGGTAAATATTTAACTCATGTCAAATTACTACTTTTTCTATAACTAAAGTTCTTGGATTCTGCGAACGGATTTACGAACGTGTCGACATTATAACAGTTCCACTTTGTATACGGAACCATAAAAGACGATGGCCGTCAACCGTGACGTGCGATGTGCAGGGATCACGAAACGAATGTCAATGCCAGTAAACCGCCATCTCTAGATTTTTTACCATGTAATTGCTTAATCGTGATCTAATTTCACTTCAGGCTATTCTGGTCACTGTTTTATTTGGAAGTTATATTTACAGTATATAGGCACGACTCAATCTATTGTTACTGAAAGTACTTAATCTTTTAAATTACTATTTTTTACTGAATAGTGCAATAGGAAAAAAATATCGATGCAAGAAATCAACTGTTATTACATTTTTAATATTATGTAAAATTTTCATGGTTGTCTATTGGCGAAAGTGATATGGTTATACTTTGTATTGTATTTCTACAAAAAATCACAAAACAAATATTTCATATACAAAGCAATATTTATAGGTCGTCGAAAGTAATTTCATATTAAAACATCGTTGTTATAATAGTGAACTTTTACTCTTAAAATGAATTTCATAGTTATGATTTTGAACTCTACCGAAGTCGGTTTTCTAAAGCTGTCATATCACTTACTAGAAAAAAATAATTTTCCCTTAAATTATTTAGAAACGGACTCAATATTTAATTACTCTTCGCGGTACATACTCTGTTTAATTGTCATATAATGTAGCTGATTGCGATCGTGCGCTTTTCATCACGATGCTATCTATACGCTAACGTAAACTACGTAATGCCACGCGAAAGGGTAAAAGCGATCCACGTCTAAATTTCTCGTTCGTCGGGGAACAGAGAAACAATGAGAGTCGTGAGATCGGTGTAGCCTGCGAACGTGCTATTCTTTGATCAATAAAGCCACAGGTGCGTACAATAAACCACTTTGTTGTGGCGTGGAAAGGGAATTCAGTTCGAAGAATATCACTTAACAAATAGGTTGCTGCTGGTAAAAAATATTCATCTCATTTTAATCGTTTTATTTATCCGAAAAAGTAGGTTAAAGCGCAACAAGTGTGTTAATAAGCAATAAATCTGTCGACGAATCGCTCCTTTTCCGTAAGCACGACTCGACCGTGGGTAATTGGCGGAATACTGTGGCTGTTCCGGGCTGGTGCACGCGGGCCCTCGACCACATCGCTCGCTGTAGACCCTCCGTGAGGTTCGCAGAAATGATTGTCTTCTTCTGTGCCGTACACGACGATGGTGTATTTGAGTTTAACAGTAAATGTTTTGTCATGCAAATGTAGTACTTGGTGTTTTGAAGATATGTAGTACGTAGTGATCGAGGTGTGCTATATCGGTGCTTGTTATAATGAGGTGCCTAAAAGCTGCAGGAGGATGGCTTACCCGGGTGAGATTAATTTGTTAGAAAAAACCCTAAATGCACTTTGTTTGGCTTGTCTTAATGTAAAGCGATTTTATATTAATATTTAACCTACATGTTTATTGCTTATATTTATCCATAAACAGGTGCCACTATTAACATAACTTACTCGATTGTATTCGCTTTTTATCGTAAATGCCGCGTTTTTGTTCATCACAAAGTTTCGTCAGTGTTTTCTTTGTAGTGTATCGTCTCTGGACCGTTACGTTCTGTTAACATATTTCTTCATTACAGGCGATAAAGAAAAGAGAACAACACGAAGACCAGAAGTCTGACGAGGAAGAAACTGCCGAAGACACTCACGACGGTGAGTCGATGTTTTTTTTGAACACAAATCACATAACACGATGAGTTCACACAAAAGTTCTATGTTATAATGTACGGGTATCTACTCTACACATTCTCTTGTTCGTTTTCGTAAGATGAGACCTTTAGCGCCTATGAAAGTATTGCAGGACGGTGACCTTTAACTCCAACAACATCCTCTAGAGCAGGTTGCTTTGATTATTTACGGTGCAATCTAATAAAGTTGTGTGAAGCTTTTATATTATACATTGAGAGTATTGTTAGGTATTCAAATTCATTTCACAGAGGAGAATGTAACTTTGTAATTAGAGAAATCGTACGTAATTTTAGTTGGTTACAACTTTTTTTCGGATTACTTTTCTTTATAATGATATAAATGCGCTGTAATATAATAATTATCACTGCATAACAATCATGGTTGAGGTCCGTCACAGTGGTGTATTAATGTGCTATGTTCCTATATTATAGATGTAGGTATGTATAATACGTACGAAATTGAAATTTCATGATCTGTTTAAATTTATTCAATAGCAGTACATGAAATATACGGATATTTTACATATCTTTAATCCAATGCATCTGTCAGATTAAACATTTCAAACAACAGTTACTGGTGCGCTCGCATAGTGCTTGTATCTCTGGAGTAAATATTGTATCCTCCAAGACTTGACCTGTCTCTAGATAAGAGACTGCGTATTGCGACACAGCTTGATGCGGCGTCGTGTCGTGTCGATGTCGTGAGTGTCGTGACCGCAGTCGCTAGTCTCCGTGTCACGAGCTCATCTCGCAAGTTCATTGTTGATGCCCGAAACTTTCAGTTTTGTACAACTCTGCTTTGAATGTGTACAGAATAGAGGTAATGGTAGTGTTATTTATCTTTTAAAGAAATAAGACTGACTTAAAAATGTACGGTTTAATTTTTTCTTCAAGTAAGTAGGATTAAACAAAGATAATAACAGATTATCTTTTTTGTGCATGAACTCAGTTACCGGTTTACGGCAATTTAAAAATAAATATTATTTATTATTTAAATAGAGAAAGATGTCTTTCACTTGCCAACTTTTACGGGTGAAGAACAATCTATAAATATTTAAATAATGGAATGTTGTATTAAAATCTACCACTGAAAATTACCAAGTTAACCACCTTTAGACATTATCCAAAGCCATAATGACTCTGTATCTAAATATATAAAACTCAAAGGTGACTGACTGACTGACATAGTGATCTATCAACGCACAGCCCAAACCCCTGG
>DWKA01000292.1:0-18473 GCA_018249155.1 Panoquina ocola ocola
TCATGTCAGATAGTATGAAACACGTCGTATCTGCGCCGTATCCACGCCACGCCTTACGCTGTGTGCGTCCTCCCTAATCCCTACAGGAAGCTGTGACAAATATGCAGCAAAATTAATTTCATGAAAAATAAAATACATCATTGGCCAGCATTAATTATTAATTAAGCATTTTAGTACGTAAACAAACAAATTGAACACGTTTGTTCCAAGATTGAAAGTTTGTATGGCCGTAATTAATCGTGTAACAAATTTTTTAAACGTTTCCTGCCAGAGCAGCTACACGATAGCTATTACCGCCCCCGCTCCCGCGCCCGCGCCCGCCCCCGCTGCCGCCCGGGTAATGACTCGCGACACGCAACGTACACTGACCCGGTTCTCAAGTACCAGTGAACCTTAAACTGCAATCAACAATCAACAATCTACGGTCTATCGATTCTTATCATAGAAACTTACCAACAACAGTTTAAGTTTTAACAGTGATTACCGATGCATCGGCTTCTGAGGTAGTTTCTAATAAATCAAGAGGTTTAGCTTAGAGCATACTTCACCACGGTGGTACCCATGACATGTAATGATCAGGGCAGTATTTACCTACAAAATAATCCAAGCAGCTGTTGAACTGTTGTGTAAAGTATGATGGCTAAGGCAAAAACCAGTCCTCTATTTCGATTTACAAAAAAAAAACAATTACTTTTTTCTTGCCAAGAATAAAATTATTTGATTATTAAGCTCAAATATAGGTTACATTATGGAGTGTGATCTGGTATGACCATCATTACTCTGAAATGATTGCCATCTAAATAATTATGAGTAATCCACCTGCCACTCTCCCAGTCATTAGTAATTTTACATCATTTAAAGTACCACAATCACGCCGGCGTCATTATTATAATGTAATCAAAGTAAAAACAGGCAAGTACAATGATGTACAACATTGGAACCGTCGTCATTATGTTAAACAACAACCCGGAGTTAATAGAAAGGTCGCGGAGGTCGCGCGGGCTGGTCATCCGCCCTTTTGTTTGAGCGGTAAATAAAAACTGGATAACAAACAACGCTTCGAGCGATGCGGTCGTGTTTAGAGTTTGCAGCCAATACAGCTTTGATATTGTTTTTGTTGATTTTAAATGCCTCGTTGGTTTGTTGTCCTTTGACTCCAATGGGATTCGTGCAATGGGATTTGCAGTATTTGTTGAAATAGCCTAAGTATGAAAATATGGCAGGACTGGTCATACAAACAACAAACTAACAAATGAGAGGTAGACTCTACGTCATTCTGTTTCATAACTTCGCTTTATAGTAGTTCGCCTTTCTAAATTTCCTTCCAGAATCAATTTTGAAATATCCAATTTCTACAATATCTGTCAATGCGTGGCTAATTGAATATTAGTTAATTGAAACGAAAGACCTAATAAAAAAAAGTGAAAAATTGAAAATTATGTGCAAATCGTCGTGTGCGTCAGAATGGCCGGTCACTGCGCATATTTAACGGTGATATAGATTTAGAAAATTGCTACGTATTTGCTACCTAGCGTTAAATATTTGCTACCTGCGTATTTTTCAAAATGACGTCTGTAGCACAAGATAGAATTGAATTTCAATATAAACATCCTATCTTATTTCTTCTTGAAGTAGCCAGTAGCCAGTAGCCAGTGTTCAGTTAATAACACAGTGATCGAGGTAAATAAGACACCGCTGCAGGTCAACAATGGTCTGTTAACTAAATGGTGGGTCTATCCAGAGACTCCGAGCGCGGGCACGTTTTGTTGTTGTTGCAGCGTTGTGCCCGCTGCCGGCAATCATGTTGTTTAGCAACATTTCAAATGTCTTTGTACACTAGTTGAGCTCTTCAATTCTGTCGCCTGTAATTTATATCCCAATATTTAGATCGACATATGGATTATTTTCTCAGTAAAATATTAAACGATCTAAAGTATCTATTACTGGTAGAATTGTATGTAATTATGAAACAGTATTATTTTTCTTGTATTCAGTGGGACGTTCTAAACATGTATTTTCTATTATTTTTGTTTAAGTACTCCATTTAGTCGGTACTACTTTTCTTTTAGTGTTCATAAAATGAGTTCAAATTGTTGCTCCAATTGGATAGACATCCAAATAGCCATCTGTATCAGCCGATTGTTCCGTTCATATCGCTACATTTACTTTTATAGCACTGAGATTGGATTATACTAAAGGTTTCTATTGAGTAGTAGCTCTTAAGTTTAGTATTTTCCATCTATGTTTTGTTAATCCAAGATTTTTTTAACTAAATAATGCATCGGTTCATAACACAACTTTGTAATGTGCTTGTAAATCATAGCATGCATGAAAAAATAAACAAATAATCCACAGCTTATGAGTTCTAAACTAATAGGATTTAGCTGAACAAGTTGAACTAACGGTAATTATTTGATCCAACATATGTAAAAACCTACTATCGGGACACATGTACAGGGGCGGGGCAGCGGATTACGTGTGATATATGTGGGCAATCGTCCGATTTACATGTGACACCGGACCTAAACTAACAACTGGCTGACCCGCCATTGATTAACGCCTCGGAATCCTGCCGCCCTGGTACCCGCGAGCCCATTAAGCCTGCGACGTGAGAAAACATCTGTTGTTCTATGGAAACGTAGTAATGAACTTAATCAGTGGGTTAATGTTAACTAGTGTAGGTAATAAAATAAAAGTTGCCACAGTCATAGCCCCCGCACTAGGATTCCTTGTGATAACACGAAAATAACACGTCACTAGCGCATGACCCGAGAACAAATATTTAGGTATCTGTTACATAAATATCTGCCCCAGCCGGGAATCGAACCCGGGACCTTCTAGCATTGCAGGCAGGGTCACTACCAACTAGGCTACGGAGGTGCCTGAATGATGTACATTATTGATTTCTCAAATTCTACGTGTTGTCTTGTTCTGAGACGTTAAAATTTGAAGTGTATCTTAGCGTTTCATATTAAAGATAAATTCTATAAATCGTATAAACTACAATAAATATGGCTATATATACATAATATGCATGTTATCAACAAATGAGTTTTATCAATGTGAAAAAACTTTGAGTAATTCCGAGCTTAGAGCATCGTGTTCCTTTCCTCGTTTTTCAATTACATAAAAAATATCACCATCTGTATGAAGACCTTCAAATGTTACGTTTGTGTCCTATGACAATATCAAACTTCCCCGATTCAAGTGTATTTTTGTTACTGAGACAAAAATCCAATGTAATTTAACATTAGAGCGCGCAGCCGCGCCGCCCTAACGTTACACAAATACTCCGCAAAAGAGCAATCTACGCGGAACGGTAAGATAATTATAACAATGTTAACTCCAAAGAGAAAATAAACTGCGGAGGAGCAGAAACTTCCAGCAGTTTTTGCTTTCTTTTCCCGGCACCTAATTAACGGAACGGAACTTTGAGCGCCGCCGGGGTACTGTGCACTCGCTCCGCCCAATGAGCTTCTTTTAAATAAATTAACTGGCTATCAACAACAAATTGCTTGTTTTTTTAAATTATGACGAATTCATAATAATTTTATTGTCTGTCCTTCTTAAATACATAAATATGAAATAAACTGTATAAAATAAATGCATAATAGACGATGGTAAGGTGTGTACGAATATAATTTTTTTTTCTACCGTTCCAGAACTTAAATAGTAGTTTTACAGGATAGCGTTAGATAGGTCTATTGTATTACTGTAGGTCTATCATTCATTTTTCGATTAAGGAATCCGTTTGCGAAATTGTAAGCGATAAAGTTCCAATTTTTAACATCAAGTATCTCCATGCTCCTTCGGACAACTTACAAAACGTAAAAAACTTTTTCAAAATTTGATTCTATTCATTTCTGAGCTGTTGACACACTTTACAACATAAGAACCCATTTTACTAAACTTGTATAAAATACAGTGGACACTAATTGTTTGTCTCAAAGTCCAACACGAGTACAAGGAGTAAGTAAATTAGAACATCGTCAAGTTAGTCAAAATTTCCAAGCCAGATGGAATATCTCTCCAACTATCTAAGAACAATTACAGCGATTTGAGTGGCAACTGCTCCGACAAGTTTCGCAACAATGGCGGTACGTCCGGCGCTGCTTCCTGCGGCTTCATAATATTGATGGCAGTTGAAAACTGCGCATCTGGGGGCATCGTGAGTACCTCGCACAACTAGCCGCTGGGATCTTTAACTATATACTCTGTGATTAAACACTTTATAAGGCGCGGTGCTCACGGCAATTGATGACTTGTGCGAACACTAATCTTTGTATTTAGGATTTATCGTGTCTCTACGACGCAGATATTTGTAGACTCATTGGTACAGTTGTGCCATTTACTTCACTAAACTTTAACCATCAAAACCGATATATTACACAGCTGAGCTCAGTTCTCTTCTTACCAACATAATGACACCAGATGAAAAAAATATGGAAAACCCATATGTATGCATGTTTTCTCAGCATTTTTACCTTCACTGAAACAAGTGATGAATAACTCTTTTATAATTGGTGATGCGTGCTAGATTCAAACACGGGCCCCGCATTCCGTAAACCAACGTCCAAACTACTAGTCCATCACCGCTATAGTTATATACACTGTACAACGTACTTTTTTTTATGGAGAAAAGGTAGCAAACGAGCTGACAGTGCCACCTTCCCCTGCCGCCCATGGACACTTGTGACAAACTTCGGATAGGACAGTGTAATAATTATTGTCCCACTTGAAGTTCGTCACAGATGCGTTGCTACCCCTGCGGACAGATGGTCGCCTCTTATTTTTAAGTGTACCGGAATCCCAAAACACTCTTCAGACCGAAACACAATTGCAATTATTTTACGGCAGAAAAATAGGTGCGGCGGTGATCCTTCCCCGGGCGCACCTTACATGGCGCTACCACCTATAAGACTTTACAACTACCTTATAATTCCTAGACCTACAAGTTAAATTATAATTAACATAAAAAAAATATTTTCTACTCTTGATGTAAATAATTATGTTAACTGGCGTATCCTTAACACCTAATCCTAAGGGCTAAGTAGTATCTGTTCCTTACTGCGGAGCTTAGTGCTATTAGCACTGCAATAAGCTTAGCGGTGTTCCGAGAACCAAGGAACACTAGATGCGGGAGATATACGCAAGGAGCATACGCCAGTTTGAAAACAGAGTTATAAGCACCTTATGCATAACATTAGCTTAGAATCTTCAAGAAAGTTTCTTGTAACATAAACATTAATACATTTATTGCATTTACACTGGTAAAAGTGAATGTAATATGCATTAACTGTTACCATACGGTTACTACTTCACTTTCATTTTAATTAATTTCGTTTTTGCAGTCAAAGGAAAATGGAGATGACGCAAGTACTAATTGTAGAGAAACGATCTATATCATTAGTAACATTATATCGTTGTAACTTTTTTAATCATGTTGTAATGGAAATCTGTATAGCTTTATATAATTGAACTTTCCTTTGCCATGCTGGCTGTTTTCAAACTAGAATTTAAAAAATATAAGGAAAGAATATGTACTCTTAAAAAAACGGAAAAACCAAGTGGATACAAAACTTTAACAACGGTTTATAAGAGTATAAGCTTCACTAGCCTTTTCATGTAAAATATCTTAGGATGGGCTTACGAAGATAACGTAACAATGAATAGCCGAAATAACGACATAACAATACGGATAGAACATGGATAGAACCCAAACTAGTTTGCTAAACTATCGAGTGACTTTCAAGAAAGTCGATACGGGCTGTGTGAGTGTGTCCGGGTTTGTGTGTCACGGCTCTGCCAGTGAGCCATTGTGCCTGATGATTATGCAGGAATATTCAAATCCATACCCTCCTCTATCACGGAATGCGACCACGTAGACATTTATTTGTTTACCTTGGATATGTGATGGTAGCTACCACTGTTTGTCTATGTTCTACTATAAATATAATTCATCATAGTACTTATACATTGATTGATAGGTCTATCGACAGAAAATTACACGATAGATTTTGTATGTACAACGTTGATTTACGGTACTATGTTTCAACACAACTACTTATACGTTTTCAGTGAGAGTAAATTCTTCTGTGCTCAGCGCAGAGTAGTCGTAGCAAACTGTTGTAGTAGTAAACGAGAGAGGAGCAAGTTATATTTAACATTTAACTTCAATTGATAAAGACAATTTTTAATATACATACTTCAGTAGTTATTCATTGTTTTTGATAAAATAAAATGTAATTGCCGTTCAAACCGTTATTAGCTATTTAACTCCGTATAAGCGTATATTTACGAGAACTTAACTGGGTTCCGGTAGCAACTGCAAGTCCCGCGTCTTTGATCTTACTGTCTAATCACTACGGAAGGATGACTGATCAGAGTTTTATATTATATTTATATAGCAACTGAAACTGAAAATTTACGACTTAAAAGAATTTGTCCTATATCACTTGCAGTCAACTACCGACTCGGCGACCCGGTGGAAACATGGTTGACACAGTCGATCACTGTGAAAGTATTATTGTATTATTCATGCTATAAAACATTAGAGCATCATAATATAAAGCCGGAGGACGAATAACATGAATTATACCACACATAATGGGTGTCGAAAGTGGATGGGATTATCATGTACGGCATAAAACATCCATTAGCTAAAGTGAACAATGTCAATACTGTAGCGCCCGCAGAGCCGCTCAGCGAACACACTTACAAAGTAAATCGTAGTATTGATTAACTTACCGCACTGTACCGCGGCCGCGGAGTTCCCGCGGCGTGATGCTATTCAATAATGACTGTATTTTATTCATGACTCTTCTATTAACTTTACTTCTTTATAATACAAATATTATTATGTTAAAATCGAGGTTATTCAAAGCGAATTTATAAACTAATATTTTTATTTAAAATGTAGAGTTTAATAATTCAGTTTTTTCGGTATACATTGCAAATGATACTTACAATTTCCTTGGCGAAATCTTTGTATTAGACCACAAAAATATTGATAGCAATGTGTTATGAAAGTGAGGCAGCGGCGCCGTGTTTAACGCACCTGCTGTTCGATGCCCGCTGAAGCGCACGGCTCGTCAGCTTTTCGTGATCTACTGTAAATACAATCTGCATTAGTCACGTTCATTTCATTAATAGATATCGGAAATAGAAAAAATAGATATCAGGATAAAACTGATGAAAAATAAATACTAAGTAGGTACATACGAGTACTTACGTAACTTTGACCTACTCTGTGGTAGGTAGTACCCCTATAATGAATTTAAGTATAAAAAATTAAAATACCTTCATGCCTAATTTTATAATTATTTTTTTGCTAAATCTTTTTTTTTATTACAGGTAAGTGACTAGCTTATGAAGACCATAATTTGGACTGTGGTGAAACGACCATCCGATGGTAAGTGAGGGACCACTTACGAGTACATCATTAAGTATACGAGGTATTTCGTATAACTATTACAAGGGAGCGAGCTATTGACATTATTAGCTATTCTTT
Organism: Panoquina ocola ocola; assembly: GCA_018249155.1. NCBI lineage: Eukaryota > Metazoa > Arthropoda > Insecta > Lepidoptera > Hesperiidae > Panoquina > Panoquina ocola. Next base: position 7,511 of record DWKA01000292.1, read on the forward strand.
CGTTGTTTCTCTTCTTTCTATAGTCCATGCATCTGCTGGTGCCTTTGATGGTTGCTAATGTTCAAAACGACAGCATTTTTATCAGGGTTACTATTACTAAAGGATCATCAGTTCAATTCCCTGTCTGCAAACTTAGCATTAACATCTCGTGTTCTACCACTATGTAAAGTCGCCGCGCAACTCCACGCGCTAGCCTGAACATTTTTCAGATAGCAAATTAATCAAATTTAATAAGCGCTACGTCCAGCATATTAGGAATTCATTGAATAATCGCACTCCTCGAAGTGAACCGATTCGTACACGAGTCACGGTTCGAACTGAGCAGGAGAATAAAGCGGGCGTCGTGAAAAGGGACGATATCTCTGAAGCTCTGAGCGCGGCCCAAATTAATGGAATGAAAAGAAATGCCTACAGTAATTTGTACGTCCTTTTATGTGCCCTGAAAAGGTGGAGTCCATTGTAGACTCACAAAGCCGGCCTGATAACAGGTATCGGTGTAGCGGCCCGCCGGCCCGCCGCCCGCCGGCCCGCCGACCCGCCGGCCCGCCGCGCTAATTGCTTGTTGACCTGATTGCCTGCCACACACGGATGTGTAACACTTTTATGGATACGGAGCACTCATTTGGTGTAAACCACTATAGTCAAGAGGTATTTGTACGAAACGCAAATGGTCCAGTCGGCATCATTTTTACCGTCGCGTAGTTAGTACGTAAACAGAAATAATAAAATAGTTAAAGATAATTATTATTAGATATTATAATGCATAGTACCTAACTATGTGTTCCTATTTTCAATAAAATTTAGTCTTTGGAAGCAAGAACCCTACATATGTACCTATTTTAATTAACGGGTACAATGTTTAAAATGTAGTGTTCATGCACAACAAGTTTTTTTCATTTTCAACCTGTGCTATCTAAATTCGTTTATTTACGACTTTAGATTAAGTTGCTTTCAATTTACATTTTTGCAAAGAGTTGTGACTTTACAATGAAGAAAGATTTCTGCACGTGGTTTTCTAAAGCCAAGTGCAAGCAAGCTATGCATTTAAACAACTTTCTTTAGAAAGTCCTCAACTTAATCGCACTATGAATGAAAGAAGCTTGAACAGTAATGTAATATCAGCATACGACATCGGCAATTTCAATATCGCAGACCTTACTAAATCATGCAGACGCAGATTCCAAATTCATAAGAGGTGCGTGTTATTGCCGTGGTCAGATTATGTTCTTGTAAGCCCTTCGAATAAAACCCGTAAGGATACCGATAGTTTCTTTTAGTAGTGATGGCTCAAGAATACATTTACCCTTATTCTATCGATAACTTTTTGCGTAAACCGATCGCGGCCGGTTCGTGTGACGAATAATGTGTTGGTGTGTGCTCTCAGTGATAACGGAATACGGTTTTTGCTACGCTTCGAAATAGAATGATTCGATGGTCAAATAAATATCTATGATATATTAATATTTGTGTATCAAATCTACAAGTTCTATTCAATTAGCCTTTAGTATTTGCAACAACCTTTAAAAACGGCACGGCAATAGTATTCCTTATGCCAAGCCCTACCATCGAAAAGGGTCCACTGCTATTGTCTCTTAGAATACCCTAGAGTACCGGCATGGTAATAGGATCAGTGTTGTTGCTTCATTATATTTTGGATAATTTAAAAAGAAAACAAAATGTTTTTATAATACCTCATAATAATATTATCCGGCGTCGACGCGGGCGGGATGTGGGAGCCACTGGTAGGTGTAAAAACAACGCAGAGATGATTATTTCTAAACAAATAAACAATTTGATGAGTTTATTATTACGACGGGAGGAGCGGGTTCATTAATTGTATCTCAATATTTTTTCTCCCAGACGATGTAACGTTTAATTTTACGGCATGTTATATTTAGGTTACACAAGCATTGAGTAGCGACTGAATAACATTTTTAGGCAGGGAATAAACAAAACTTTTCGCAGTTTATTGACAATATTAGCTTAACAGTGTTTTCGTGCGATTATAATATGGAAATTGTTTATTATCTTCAGGGCAAAAGTAAAAAGGATTTTAGCAAGCTAGTGCGTTTTAAAGCTACTCACCCGACCTCCATGTTTGTCACACAATAAAACACCTGTTCAGTTAAGATAGGACGTGACGACAAGTATTTTTCACCAACACAATACGAGTAAGATGTACCTACAATACCTACATACCTATTGTAGGAAGGGTCTAAAGCCAGCGTGACTTATAATTAAGAAGGTTATTCCTTGTGATACTTGGCGTGGGACTCCATCAATACCTATGTCTTGTAACATATCACATACTTTAAGCTGTCCAAGGCAGTTGCTAGTCCCACCCAATATTTTAAAAAATCACAACAAAACAAGCAAGGATTTGGATAATTCACAAGTCATCTTTGCCATGTACATTTATTATAATGTCTTAACAGCAGTAAATAAGCAATACTATATAAGTTGCAGCTAATCTCCAATCAAGGCGGTGCGTGGCAGCGCGCGCACTGCCTCCGAACAAGAGCGTTAATTAATCCAACACACAAGTAAAAAGTTGTGAGCCGCGGCGTGCTTTACTTTTATAATTCCGTAGCATTTAAATTTTCTTTTAGAGCTAAATCGCTGCTTGACATTAATCCGAGCAGCGCTGAAAGCGCCATTTTCTCTCGTTTTGTCAACTGTTTCATTAATTTTGTTTTTGCCTAATTTACCCGCTCTGCGTTGGGAGAGCGGATTGGGGCGGCGCGTGTACAACTCTACTTTAACACGTCTGTTTTAGTTTGATCTCCACTTTTGTGGCACGTGTGAGCAGTCCAATTCACAATCAAAATCACAGTAAAATAGGTAACCAACACCATTACGGAAACGTCTCAGGTTTCGGAACTTTTCAAAAGGAGAAGAAGTGGCGAATGTATTGAATAAAAGGATTTATAAATTAGATATCTATAAGATTGTATCCCGCTTAGAGATGATTATTATTAATGATACAGCTGTAGACAGTTTGTAGAGCGTAGTGCTAATAAAGTCCGCACTTAAAGATAAAAATTCAGACTAAGCTTAGGCTGTTAGTTTTTCCATCTAACTTACCCGTATTCAATGGAGATTGAGGAAAGGCCCTTGAACTTAACTGTTAAACCGTATGACCAAGGACTAAAGTCTATTTTTCTAAAGATTGCGAATGTTTTTAACAAAAGGAAGGTTTCGATTTTACTTGACAATTGATCTGCGTGGGAAATGGAGACAAGCGACATAAAGTACATCACATATTGTTATGATTGTTGTGAGGGGAGCCAAGCGTTCGTATTTTGTGCGGCGGTTGACATTTGTGGAGTTTCCTTGATGTAGGGCGGCGGAAAATTATATTGAACTCGCGCTCTGGTGGGTCATAAATTTACGATTATTTAACTGGGAGACTATTGGCACTATTTATACGATATATTCCATGAACCGCTACATAAATATTTAATGAAATTGCTCATTGTATAAGGCAACCAGAAAACCATTTGTAGCGAGAGGAGAGTACTTTATGAATATTGTTATTCTATAAATTAAAGGAAATTATACAACCTCCAAGATAAATAATAAGAACATACATGCCTAAAGAAAAAGGAACTCAGCCGTTCGTTACGTCATAAGAATGAATTGAACCAGCCTGTTCCCCAACAATAAAAGGTTGCCTTTACCAAACTCATGTCTCGCAATTTCAGAATATGTAATGTGATAGTTTCTGTGACCGACACAAGACGGCATGACCCAGCGACGCAGGTCAAACTACCCGGAAATGAAGACATACCTTCGTTTTAAATTTCACTACAGAATTCGCCTCAAAGCTCGGCAAATGTGTAATTCCGTGACCTGGAACTTTGGGAGGGCACAAAGGACAGCGGAAACAGCAGAGAAGCCTCGCTCTGCGTAAAATTATTTGTAATGAGACCTTTTGGACTACGAGCGATGTTAATGAGCATATTTAATATTATTTTGAGGGAAATTCAGAAGATCGCTCGAATTTACGAACACCAAAAAATAATTTAGTTACACAAAATATAGATATAATGCAACAAATGAATAATAGGAGAGTCTCCTCTATTGATCTCAAATTTAAAATTATACCTGGCATTACCTTCCGCAGAAGTATCATTCGTTGCAGTACCTTGTCGGGGACAGACGGACAGCCTACATTGACATCATTAACGAGAGTATTTCATTTGATATAAAACCGAACGGACTGGCAGAACAAAGCGCCGGCTCGCGCGGCCGCAAGTTTTTGTAAGGACGCAGCAACTCAGCGCGGACGTAGCAAAAATTTCTCGTTAAAGCGAGCGCAAATTAATATTAAATGTTTTTGTTCGCCAGCGCCGCTCGCCGCTCGCCGCGCGGATTGGATTTGGTTGCAGCGCTGCTCTGTCATAGCTTTAACGTTTTTGGGATTCAATTCGCTGTACTATTTATGAGATCCTCGCTCGGTTTAACGTTAAACATGAACTCATTCCGCAGCGGAACGTATTGTTCTGCAGAGTGATTCTAGTGTGCTCTGAATTGCGATAACATTTTGTGATGTCACATTTTCATTCACAATTCAAAACATAATTCCTGTCATGCTACGAGCATAAGCATTTGAAACGTTTAAAGGCATAAAAGTATTTAACTGAATGTATTTTTTTAAATAGTATCAGAAGCAAATTGTAGGTAATATTGCCATATAAAATTACAGAAACAATAAGTAAGCATTTGTAAAGATTTCACGTTATTTGTTAAAGCGTCATTACTTCCGAACTGCACAAAATGTATTACTTTCTATGAATCAATATTTCCGCTCCTCATTCCTGAACAATAAAACAAATAAACGGAATCACAGCCATACATTCAGAATCCCCTGTCGCTCCCCGATCTCCCTTCAGCACGAACGAGCCAATTAACAAACATTTCAATGAGCCCTGAATTGCCAGCGATACCAATTTGTTTAATCAAAGTTTGTTTGTAAAGAACAATATCCACAAGTAGTCGTCCCTGGAGCTCGCTCCATGAATACAGTTTCATTGTTCATCAGCGGGCCGCTCGGTGCAACAATGGCTCCACTCAGTGCGCGATCGCAGAACAAATAGCACCGGGACTTAGATCATTAACTCGGTGAACTAGCTCATTGATAATCGGTCTCTACGCTGCAACGTTTATTGATCGATTATGGCGTCGGATATGAGGGAACCGGCAAAGTACCGGCTGGCCGGAGTGACGGGCTAATAGCATTAGACCACATCCATTTTAAGTGCCAAGTCCACGTAGTATCCTTAGGACGAGATTGCACTCCTTCCTGATTTCAAAAGCAACCTTCTTTATGGGTCCATAATTAAAATGGGAGGCCTACAGATTCGTCATGTTCGTCCATTTATTCGCTTGTAATTCAACTTGTACATGATCCGACACGCACTTGATGGTTTTTGAAATATTTATATTATTGATGATCATTGCCTGGCGCTAAGGATATCTGTGGGAGTGATAGATAGTCCAAAAATAACGTCAGCAGCTGTTTAAAAATGTTGAATATTACGACAAAATCATCAAAACGGTCTTTCAGCTTAAAATATACAACAAAATATTCAAAGTGGCGTTCACAAATCATATCGTTTATAAATATCATAAGAACCGGCACAAAGCACATTGAATACAGAACGAACATAATATTGCTTTGACTCGATAACGCCTTGTTAACCAATACCTTTCTGCACACGTCGCTTCGCGCTCCACGCTTCCCGCTTCGCGCTCCCCGCTCCCCGCTCCCCGTTCTCCGCTCCACGCTCCTCGCACTCAGCAACAATAACATTATCTCGAAGCGAATGTTCGTTAATTAACTCTGCGAGCAGCTCGCTTATGCTTGTCTGCCGGCTCGCTGCTCAAACTACTCTAACTTGGCTCACTTGGTTGGGTGCTTCCACCTGTTCAATGGTTCGCCGGCGAGAGTAGCAGAAACATTTGCGGTTTCACGGCGCATTATCTGCGGTATCTACTAATTAGAACAATTACATATCGTCAGTAGGCTCTGTGGACGACTAATGAACGTCATCTAAGGTCTCTTGAGCCATCATGTAATATTACCAATAGGCACTCGTATAAAATAATGCAATTTTGATTACTATTTTATCTAAATAGTTGCGCAATAACTACACGGTTACCTAATACGATTATACTTGAAATATTTCCTTGAACAACATGAAATATCCCTCGTAAATAGTTAGTGCCGTTTTAGCACTTTGCAACTTTATCTCAGAATCGCCTCTTAAGTTCCGTCGGCTTGCTCGGGCGGCTCGGGCGGCCGGAGTTGGCCGAGTTTTAACGTTAATCTAATAATGTGCTGCGAAAGCCTGCTGGTAACTACGAACCAAAGAGTTTCATTCGATTATCTTAGACATTACGCTTACTGCCTACTTATGTAAAATATTTTAAATTTTAATAAATTTATACATTCAATCACTAACAACGCCCGCGGTCGATAGTGGAATAACTGACTGCTAGTGGCAAAATGTCTGAAGTGTTTTAGAGGGCACATAAAGCAATCGGTACTGGTTGATAGACAGCAGTCATTCATGTCGAAAGAACTTCGAGTGGCGTAAATTCTTCAGACATTCGGATGACTAGCGTGATGTTGTGGAGTATTCTCTAAGCTTCCTCAGTTACAAGGACTACAAGCGTTACAGGATTACAACCCTACAGTGTGTGCGCCATTAATATGTTAAAACTAGCATAATTATCCTTATTCACTGTTCAATAGAGACGCATTCTCGTAAATACATATGCCATAATACTGTGACTTAAATACATAATTTTCGGGATGAAAATCGCAATGTGTCCTATTTAGATAGGCCTCTTCAAATTGCAGGGCTATTTGCAGGTCTATCAGCAACAGTCAACAGCAAGAATAGGCAAGCTAATAAACAATTAACGTGCAAGTAACAAAACCTGACGTAACTATCGCCACTACGCGCCCTACAAATGGCTGCGGCTGGGAGATTAAAGCAGCATCTCGGTTAAACGGCAAGCAAATTAAAATTAATTATTCTGTTTACAGCAGACGCAACGCGACCCGCGTGCGGCCGCGCCGGGACGGACGATGTATGTCTACATCTTTTTCACTTAACGGGAAATTGTGTTATGTAGAGAATAAAAATTAAAGTACCGTATTCCTTTCGCTTTACTTTCAGCTACGTAATAATTTCATAGTAAAAAATATTACAACACCAATTTATATTGTAAAAAATGGCGTTTATATTTGAGGAACTAACTTAATAAAGTGAAGCCTTTAAAAAGTTAAACAAGTGGGCTCTTATTACTAAACGATTACTAAACGATGTTTTCATCATCTCTTCCTTTTAACGACAAGCAACTTTTCGAAACGATAGTAAAGCCAGCCAAGTGCGTGCAGAACTTCTCCCTATGTAGGTTCCGTAGTTGTAAGTTAATGTAGTTCATTAAGCTAAATTCGCTGAGAGACAGACGAAAGGTGGGCTGAGATAAACATAGAAAATTATCATTTGGCTGCAAATATGCTAAAAACTGACATGTAGACATTCATAACTAAAATACTAATGTACCTGGACCCCACCGATGGACTTACGGTTATAATCTCCAAAACGTTACGAAGTGTGTTAGTAGTGATAAATGTTGAATTCATCTTACTTGTATTATATTGAATGCAGGTTGTTCCACACCACGCTGGTGCAGTTCCCCCGGCGGCTTCCCGCGGGACCGGCCGCGCCACACCTGCCCGATCCTATCTGTGCGGAATTGAAACGGTATTCCGAACGATGCTTTGATACATTCAAATTGCAGCATTATTATAAGCAGGTCAGCGATTGCCCTGTTTATATTATTATATATATTATTTGTAATAAGTATTAGGCATGTAGGTACCTATAAAGCCATGGTAGTCATCAATTATTTTTAGATTGTAATTTTTATGTTCCAAACTTTTTAAAGAACGTAGTCCAGCCACGAAGTTTACATTTCTATTTTGAGTTTGGATAACTAAAACTGATGTTTAAAACTGTTAAATATTCAGCTGAAGTAAAAGCTGAGAAAGTATAAAATACGAGTAGTAAAGCTGCTCAATTAAGCACAGTTCTGTTCGTATCTTAAATATTTCATTCCAATCTACGCTATTTGAGGAGAAAATGAAACTTTATTTAGTTAGTTAAACTTGTTTTCTGCACAGTGTTTGCAATCCGAGCACATTCGCAGCTCGGCGATCTATCAAAATGTTTTACGTAAAAATCCCCGAAGCGGTGTTTGACGCCGCGCCGTCCTAGCGTCCTAAAATCGCAAGTTGTATTTTATCGTGCGAACGGTCCCGCGGGATTATCGGGATCTCTCCGTGAGGCGCGGCTGGCCGGCTGCCAGTCGCCGCTAAAATATTCATAGCAGCAAGCGCATTCCCGTCTTCAATTAACCAGTTCCGTCATCACGCCACTATTTTTCCTCCCATTTGATCCTCTGCCTCTCTCCGCCGTCACTAAGCACTATTTCGGAATTTCCGATTTTATAACGGACCCGAACTGCCGGAGAAATTTGCAGCGCTGTCCCCCGCCGCGTTATTATAGAGCGCCGTTTTGAAATGACTACGGTGCTTATACTAAAGGGTTCTTTTCGAAATCGTTTTTAAAGTAAGTACCTAACCTCAATAATTCTTTTTAACCGAACAATGTTTTGTTAGCTTACAATATTTTTGTTCAAAAAAGTTTTGATGATGTTATGAAAAGTAACTTCGGCAAATTATTCGGTTGGTAATGGTAATGTGAAAGAAATGTTTACACTGTGTTACACTGAAATTCTTCGCAGACGAAGCCGTGAGCGGAAACTAGTTCGTAATATTTATAAATGACAAACAATACAATTCAATTCAATTACTGTTACGATTACTATTACACATATTGTAATTGATTGAATCTAATAAGATATGCATGAGCTTTTCCATCGGCTGATTAATACTTAATCAGCTTCATGTTAATTAATTACAAATAATAATTACTTTGATTAGTTCTATAATTATAATTAAATGCTATGCCCATGACTTTCAACAACTTAATCCGCAGCCATCATATCGTGTCTCACGCCCGTCCGCCGCTACAATTATTTGACAAACGAAATGACCTAAATATTCATGAAGTCATCACTCCTCCCACCGAAATTACAAACATGACATGTCAGCAGTCGCGTGACTAATGAAAAATATGGGCCGGGATCATGACTACAAATTACGACCGTTTACGAGCAGCACCATCGGAGTGCTAGCTGATGGACGTCACGCGCCGGCAGTTAATCAGGGGAATTGGGCAGTTCCAGAGATCCCGCGGAGTTCCGGCACTATTCGGCAATTACACGCGGCCCGCACACTCGTGCACTTCCAGGCGGATGTGGCGCGACCCGCCGGGCACGGTGAAACATCACTCGACCATTCCATGTCTCCGCGCCAGTAACGTGGCTCTTGACCGATGACTGCGTATGAACATAAACGTAATCTACGGATAGCGTTAGCTGTCGTGTGTTATGTGCTCATCTTTTCAAAACTACTCGTAAGTAATGCGACATTCATGAATAGGTCATAGTGGAGCATAATTATAGCGTGTATTACAGTTTCACTATTATTAAACTTTTAGAACTTTATCTGCATCATTTTATATTTATTTTAATTATATACGTGGGAATCATAACTTGATATTCGAAGTTGTTCTTGCTGTTCTTGATATTTAACGTTGCTTCCAAGTAGTAACGTAAAAATAATCTAGTACACATCTAAAGGATAAGTAGCTAAGACAAAACTTAGACATCCTTACAAGATTTCTAATCATATAACCCACCTATTTCTAATCATATCGTAACGATAAAACACGACCAAAAAATAGTTAGCTAAGTTTTCTTGTTCAATATAGAGCGGAAAAACCAGAGTTTTACGATAAAACACATTGAATTCCGATGCGTATTGGAGCTAAGCGCCATTCAGGGATGGAATTGGTCTATAAAGCCAACTTTACGGATGAAATGTATTTTCCAGGCAGTTTGAAAATTTCGGTATCGCCGATTCCCCGCACTCACTGAATGGGTGATAAATTTCAAAATAGACAATATCTTATGCAGAATATTTCAGTGAAAATAGCAAATGTATTGTGAGCGCGGCGAGCGTCTCGGGCGCGGCGCGACGTCGTCGTCAAACATCAACCGCCGCTGTTAATGACGTTGTGCAACACAAGCTTTGAAGACGGTACCTTTTCCTTTATTATTGAATGCCGGAACGGTAATTTCAAGAATATAGGATTACACGAGCATAATTTTCATTGTAAGCTTTTATTTAACTTGCAATGTTTGTTAAAGTTAGTGGTTTGTTTATCTCAAATCTTGTACCTACACTGAAATAGCACAACTTCCTCTTATTCTATGAAAGGGAATAATTCTGTTACTAAGTTTTTGCACTATAAAAACACATTGTTGTCGTTGAAAATTTTACATTTTAAAAGCAAATACAATATAAAGAAGATTAGATTTTCTAGAAGTAAGTCAAGATACTATATCATAGCTACGACATCATTAAAATGTAACAACGTGTTACGGGTGACAGTCTCGTAACTCATGAAGTCGGATGCCCGGTGGAGTACCACCGCCACCGCCACGCCAGTAGTGGCGCCACCGCTTCCGCGAGCGGTGACGGTGGGAACCGAGGAAACAATTACTCTCCGCGGCGGCTACTTATCAGGCGCGATAAATCCTGCGCCGCCGCTCAGGAAATGTTTATCCTCAGCGACACCGGGAGTGCGTGCCGCGTCTCAGTGTAGGTGACGGCGATTAGTAGGCACGCAGGCTTCATATTTTATAATATAACACTAGTCTCAGCCCGCGGCTTCGCCCTATATCTGACGGCCCCGTAGCCTAGTTGGTAGTGACCCTGCCTGCGAAGCTAGAGGTCCCGGGTTCGATTCCCGGCCGG
>DWKA01000293.1:0-18471 GCA_018249155.1 Panoquina ocola ocola
GTTGCTCACCGAGCAATCCGTACGTTATACGCAGCGTATAAATCATGCGCTCTGCGTTTGTACGCATCTAATAACCCGTGTAGGTACATTTTCATACTAGCAAACTCAGCGCATAAACGCAGCGCATGTACGCTGCGTTTATGCGCACCAAGGAACCCCCAGCTTTATGTGGCTCTATCGGTCGGACGCAAACGTATTATTGGTTAATTCGCCATACATGTTGTTTGTTTTGTATATTTATGTAATGCAAACAATATCCAACTACCACTTAATCAATGTGTGCTATACCTATGTCAACAGATAATACATAGTTACAACACAGCAAACGAAGCTGATCAGAAAAAGTTTATTGAATTATACAACTTGCTAAACATTGAAAGTGTCTGTTGTTAATCTGCTCCACAACACATTATTTAAATATCGTATACTACACAGAACCAATAAAATAGTAAAACAAGACGACATAAACAATAGGGAGCGCAGCATTAAATCTAGATAATTTGCCAGGTTATATGGACGATTGAACGAAGCGCATTCATTAGAAAGCAATAATTCACCATTACAGAAACGAGAAACAAGTGCACGATGCCATCAATTACACACAGACGGCTGTACAACTGGCAATTAATTAGCCGGCTCTCATGAGCTAACTTATATGCGCTCGCGCATCCGCGCTGCTCTGGAGAGCTCCTCGCGAATTCGATATCAATGCCAATGTTGTTACGAATAATTGAATTGTATTATAAGATAGTAAGATATAACTTCCGTAACCTGTGATCTGTGCCTGTGAATGATCATGAGTCCGGTTCTTACAGTTCTGTAGATATTTCCGTTTGACTGTAAGTTACCTACAAACGTTTGCAAAATAATTTCCCTCGTGTATTTATTAAACTTTCTTGTGAAGCGAAACCAATTCAAGATTAAATTTCCAGCTGGGACCGACATTTAAGTGTATGACAGACAAAAATGTTAATCACGGAATCATTTGTCCAAGGAACCCCAGTAGGGGGATATGATTTTGTAAACGTCTATATTTTTTATTTCAGGGCGTCTTATGTATTATTCTAGAATCTAGACTAATATTATAAAGCTAAAGAGTTTGTTTGTTTATTTGCTTGAACGCGCTAATCTCAGGAACTACTGGTCCGATTTGAAAAATTCTTTCAGAGTTAGATAGCCCATTTATCGAGGCTATATATCATCAGGCTATGATAAATAGAAGAGAAGCGGCATATACTATATTCTTCCCGAGGCTAGCAGCGAATATACACTATAGTGATCTGCACAGGAACCAGTGGGTGCGCAAATGCGCGCCGTACGGCCGCAGCGGTCAGCAGACGGACGCCGACGCATGCAAATCGCTTATTGGCGCAACAATCAGTTCGCGACGGGCCGGTGAACCGTGCCCGCGGACGGTCGTTGTCATCATTCGACTCATAACACTGCTCATGTTGCTAAAGGACTTAGGTGTTCCTGCCGATACTTTCTTAAGTGGCAATCTCAGTAAATTTCGATCAGCTGCTATGACTCCAAAAACGTACCTATACTAAAATGAAAAAGCTTCAAAATCTATTTCTAGTGAGTTTTTAAAGTGATGAGTAACATTCGTTGACCCCTTAACATGAATACAAAATGTATAATCATACATCAAACTATGTATCCATCTGAGATCCTGAACTGTAAATCTAATTCAAAAGCCCAAAGAAGTTTTATCACACAAAAACGTATTAAACTATAATGGTAGGTACTAGACCACGTTAAAATTTTCAATCAACCTTTTACACGAATTCAAAATCCCCGACACACCGTAATGGAAGATTAAAATTTGGAGCTCGACACACTTCATACATAATTCCGGTAACCTGATGCATTATCAAATATTTAACGAGCGGTAGAAAGACGGAATAGAGACAGTGTTAATATAAACAAGAACACTTACAAGGGTATAATCCCTTGGAACAGCTAAAAGCGTGTGCACATTTCGCGAAGTGAACATCCAAAATAATAGCCTATTTTAGGTAAATGCGCTGTATCTTCTGAGCTAATTGATCTTGGAATTTTTAAATGATGACCTAAAAAACTTTAACAGACGCAAAATAGCTGTATTTAAAAAAACAAAAGGTAATATTACACTACTTACGAAAAATATAATTCATTTTATAATTAAACTGTAAGCTACCAAGACTTACGTTAAGACTCAAAGGAAATTAAAAATATGAAATAACATTTAAGATAAAAGATTATGAGATTACGAAAAGACCGCAGATTTTGCTAATTATGATAAGATACCTAATCATCAATGGTATTAAATCTGAATTACACGATTTTATTTTAGCAAAAATATGAAACAAAGGTCGTTGATAGGCGTAACAATTTTTGAACAACAATTAGTTTGAGGAGTCATTGATCGATGTACCTACAGCTGCCACTAACGATGCAAATTGAAGGCAGATGCTTCCTCCCCTAGACCAATTGAACGTAATTAATACCAATGTTGAAATACACCTGCTGTGTTCATACTTGACATTTAACCTAGAAAAAAACAGTTACGCACATTAATTTCTATGGCAATCGAAATGAATGTAACCTAGTATAACAATCAATTTAATACGATGGAAATAAATACAACCGTAATTGTATGGAAAGTAATAATCATAGCATTGTAATACAGATTGAATAGGTATGTTATATTGTGAGAATGAATAAGCAAAGCATGCAACAACAATTACAGATATTGTTTATTAATTTTGTGTAAATAACTGAACAACTATAAATAACTGAACACCGCACACATAATACAAATAAATTGAATCATTACGTAACCAATACTATAACTAAATATTGACGAGATAGGATATAACACTAGCTACAGAAAGTTAGGGTTATGACAGAGGAGTATAGATATCTTCCACAATTTAACTCCTCATAAACTTACAAGGTTAAAACCTTTAGCCTAGTTCTTACAGCGTCGTGAAGCCAAAGACAAGATAGCCCTAATAAGGCTGCCAATTTGTACACGAAAATGTATTGTGCCTAAACATAGGAATGTGCTCACACTGAATACGCTTTTCTCCGTCATGTACACGGCAAATAGAATAGTCAAATGTTTTTACCTATCAACTTTGACTGTGGCTTTGATAAAAAACGAACGAATAGATTTTAAAATCCCAACAAGTTCGAATTAGTTTCGGACATCGGAACCACACGTACGTATACGTCAGGACTATTCGTGCGAGTTTGTTTGTGTACAAACGAGAGAAATTCGTACAAAAACGCATTCTGAACGCGGCCTTGGACGAGGTAATGAGGGTTTATCCCGTTTGTAATATTTGCCCCAGACAGCATTATTTCCAGAGATTGTATCGTCTATTATTTTTATTGCCGCCGAGACAAGTTTTTACTTCATCTTTACACAATTAGTTTGAAGCAAAACAGTGTAATAAATATTATCATGGCAATGCAACTATGTTTCAATTTATATTTTTTAAATTCTGTTGTATGATATTGCAGTGAAACAAGTTTCATTCTTTCCTTTTAGGATATGTCGTTATCATGTGTGTTAAGTTCTCCACCTAGGCCGCATCAAACAAAGGTGCGGAACAAAACTGAGTGGTGGCTTTATGCGCACACGTCGAGTACAGCTCTTGACCGCGGAATTTTGCGCTGGGGAACTTATCGAAGTCACACCTTAAGACAACTCCAGCCCAAAGGCGGATAATGGAACAAAAGTATATTCCAATACTATTGTTAACCATAAGAACCTAGAATTATCCAACTAATATTGTGAAAAATTTAATATTCGTTATCGTAACTTTAACGTTTCTCCTACCATTATAATGACCGCACCCTTATTTCATTTAAAACATTCTTCATATTCTTCATATTAAACATATTTTATTTAAAACATTCTTCGTGTAAAGTGCGTCTGAGATTCTCCCTCAAGACGACAATGGCGAAATCAAGTTTGGCCAATGCCACGTCCTGCGCTCGTACAAAAGTTTTAATCACCTGAGCGTAACTGTAACACAATTATGAAACCGCGGTGGGCCCGTGGTGGCCCGTGCGCCGGCCGCGTCCGTTAATGGCAATGTTTTATTGGCTCGACCTAATTGCCTTCCGTCCCGCGGTAACGACGTTTTCGTGTCGACCCACTAAATGGGAAAATGTACAACGTGCCTCATTTTCCAATATTTTGATGTGTAAAAACATGTTTACGGAACGAGGACGGTTACGTATACACACATACGTACTGCAAGATCGATTAACACTTCATTTCATCACATTTTATAGGCAACGCAACATCCCGTACTTGCGTGAATTGCCGCAATCTGACCTAGAAAGTGATGTGTCACTGTAATTAATGCTCCTGCAACATCTGTAGATCACATTAACCAAATTTTTATAAGTACAAAAAAATAATTCGACAACATCAACATAGAACAACATTCAGAATCAGAAACTAATAGAAACGATTATATTAGAACTCAGTGTAGACAAGAAAAGCAATTACGACCAAGTGAAGAGACTACGCCAGCACAATAACAATATCACTCTGCCAACAGTGGAAGGATTTAGGTGCTAGAGACCAAAGCTCAAATCTACTTCAACAAAGTAAGCCAGTGTAAGAGAAGGGTATCGCACTAGAACAATCCTTACATAATTCACAGTCAATCAAACCATCTAAACACAATGCTGATGATGATAATAAGAGTATTTCGTGCCGATAGCCGAACTTTTTCCTATTTATCAACGACATCAAAACAAAGGACGATTAACAGCCCCATTACTTCCAGAATACGTCCATCGTCAGTAAATTTACCCAAATCAAAGTAATATACTATCATAAATTCATAGTGTCGATAGCAGGCGAAGGCAGTAGAGCAGTAATCAAGTGGAGCGCGGTCCACGGACGAAGGAAGCATTTTCAATTTTCCAAGCGGACAGTCAGCTGCGTCCGGAATTTATTTCTCGCCTTCGCGACAGACAGGCCCTCGTCGATTTCAATCACCTGTCCCAACAGTCCCTAGAAAGGAAAACGAATAAGAATGTTTACCATTCCCGTCTGTCGCTCGCTACAAAACGACGCGAGCTAAAGACGTTTTAATGGACTTTCGTCCTCCACCTTTCCAGTATTTGTTATGTGTTCAGGCGGAAATAGCAAACAGCGCAACCACTTCTTGAATACTACTGTTAACAATAATTGTCCACGTGTATGTGATGCTTATATATCGGTATACAATATTCTCCAAGTTTCAATAAATATATTAATAAATTATAATTTTTTTTTTATTTACATACATAAAGATTAAAGACTTAAAGGTTTTTGGAGAAAACTCTGACCTAACCCTATTTCGCCTCTTAATAAACCAAAGTATAAATAAAATGATCAATTTTATTACATAATAGGCATGCTCTCTTGTATATAACTTTAAATGTATGTAAATGAAAACATACTATGTCGAAGCACCTCCGGGACCGGTTGTGGGGTAATGCGTGTATCGACGTTACAACTAGCAGTTGTAGCTGTAAAAACTAGTACCTACCCGCAACAGGTGGGATTACATTCGCGACTTGTACTTACGAACGCGCCATTCCGGTTTCCATCTCCAATAACCAAGCGGAAGATCTAACTCGTATGATCAAAGATTTAATAATTACGACCATTGATCCAGCGACGGATTGCGCTCCGACCACACTGGCGTGCACCGGGTGCGCGATTTCAGCTTTTGGCTGGCGCAACAAAGATTGTTTGTACACTTGCCAGCAAAACAAATGATACCTATTCAGGTTTCCCATTTAAAATTGGGTGGCAACTGGCACCAGGTAACAAGAGAAAAACAAAGAAATGCATAAAACTTAGTGTCCTATAAAATTATATTAATCGATTTGTGTTATAAATAGGGCACATTCAGGGCATGTAATGTATAAATATCAAGACTAAGTGAACAAATCGCATCTGCCAGACAAAACGCGACAAGAATTCATTATGCAAAATCTCCCACGCAACTGTCGCGTCACTTGCGATTTTCTTCCGAATCAAGACAAACGCGCACGCGACTTCTACGCAGGGTGATCGGAGCTTTAGGCGGACGGTACGCCAAAGTTTTTTGTTGACGAATCGTGGCTTCGTCGATCGAGCGCATCGGGCCGGGTGACGCATACGGTCCTTCTGCGCCGCGGCCAAATTACTGAATTTATACCAGCTGCAAGGTCGCCAAAGGATAACGACCCGCTCCACGACACCACGACGTATTACGAAACGCGTGAGCACGTACGATGTACCGTTTAGTTATTATAATGGTTCACTACACGACATAACGTCATTGTCTTGATCTCATTATGAATACTACAAAGTACACTGTACAATACAAAAATGGATACGTATCCAAATAATCGTACAACATTTATTAAATAAGTAATAACTTGGTACGCGGACTATAACCCAATACCCAATGTCGTAATCATGGAATCGCCTCCCGCGAGCGTGTTTGGTCCCCACTCCACACGACCATAAATAAACAAAATATAATCCCAATAGAATAAACATCGTCATCTTCGCTAACATCGACTTCGACCAACCGAAATAGAAAAACATCGTTTCGACACACAACACAAATACAGTCTTAAGATTAACATTCAAAAGATTCCGTTTAACGGGACCGACGATAAGTTTAACTGCGATAACACAGTTAATGTTGCACGAATGAGGAAGACGATTGGATTTTGATGGCGATATATCTACGCTATTTTGAAATATTGTTAAATTCGCTAATCAAGAAACGTTTTTCGGATTGACGCTGAATTACACAATAGAGAGTCTTATTTCATGAGTTATTTCGTTACAAATACTTTATAGAATTCTACACATAGCTGGAAATTTATTTTCGTGCTCTGAAGTTCTATTTTGAAGATAAATACTATTAGTATAATATTTTTTTTCTGATGTTTTCTCGGTTCCTATCATATTTTTACTTCATTGATTACAGTATAAATAAAATTTAAAGCGACTTCATAAATACTCTTAACGAGTACGATTACCTTGTACGGTGTACCTACTTATTAAAGTTATTTAAATAACAGATTGTGGTTAGCTAAGTACATTAAACGCTTGAAATCTAATGAGATGATAAATAAAAATCCGAATAGCCCCATCAAAATAACATAGCCGATGACCTCACATCCACAGATACCGTTATGAACGCAAGAATGGCCACGGGTGGTGGCCATCGGTGGCCAGTGCGGCACGAGTCGTGACCCCTGCCCGCTAATAATCCGGTCGGAGGCACGGCTCATCATCGAGTTAGCGCTAATTTAGCTAATGCTATTATTTCCGATCACAAGCGAATACGACGATTTGATTACGGAATCGAAAGGTTTGATCTGACGCTAGAGCGTTTGGGACTGTTTTTTTTAAATGGTTTGTGATGTGATTTTTAATAAAAAAGAGGTTGTGAGTATGAAAATAATTGTTAAAATAATTTCTGTTATATTTAAAGAACTTAACATTGTTGTTACATTACTCAATGAAAATTACTAAATGTAAGATATATTTCATTTAACTACCGTTAATTATAGCTACAACATCAGTAAGGTTTAATTTTGGTATTATTTAGTACTTACTTAATCCGTCGGAACTAAAAATAATAGCAGTAGTAGATTGAACGGATTACGTTAGCGCGGTATTATTAAACTGTTAGCATCGCGTCGGCCGTCGCCAGAGCGAACGATTCAATTAGGGGGGCTTCCACAATTCATCACAAGTGCAGAATTAGAGAAAAGCAACGTTTAAATTATTGTTATCCAGGGTTGTCCAAATACTGTTTATGTAATCATGTATGTATGTAAGTTTATCTTTGTAACATCAGAGGGCAACTAAGCTGATAGATTCAACCCGGAAGCTGTAACAGAAAACCAACTTGAAAAAAAACAAAATCAAAATAATTTATCCATTTAGGTATTACAATTACGCTTATGACCGTCACTTTTTTAGTCTACCACCATTTCGGAAGGGCGCTTTGTCATAGAGAAGAAATGGCGAAAGAATTACAATCCATAAGTCGAAACCAACTGACACCAATATTAAACTAGATACATTTGCTACTTGCGTCAGGCGTGGAAATATTTCAGTGGGAAGAAATAAGGCTGCTCATCCACCATGCGCTCCCGTTTCCTGTAACTGCCTTTTAAAAGCACTCATATGGATTGAAGCGCGTCCGGAGTTTTTGAACGCACCCGTACAGAAGGTTCTCCAGGTCACGTACAATTCTTTTCGGACAAAAATGAGAGCATTCATACAAATTAAGCGATAGTCCAGTGATTCCGGTCTAAATTCTCCATTGCTTGTCTAGTTCAAGTATTTTGCTCAGTAAAAATAAGGAAGCCTCAAAGCATGAACTGTTGTAAGTCACATTCTTGTAAAACTTCACAATTACTATTTCAAAGTGAAGTAGGTAAAAATCGTCTGTAGGAGATAATCAGTCAAAACAGGAAAGAGTTACGGAATAAAAAACAACATTTGACTATGTTGACATCTCATAAGCTTTTATATTCATTTTAATACGTATTTCAAAAAGGTAATATTGTACAAGATGGCAACAGAAAACTTTTGCAAAGCTTGCGGAAAACTTCACTCGCATTACTCTACCGCATACACATAATTACAACTAAAGTAGCATCTTGACATTCCTATTTTTAGTCGTCCCGTTTAGAATATCAGATTTATTAAGGCAACCCTGTTAACGGAAGCCTCGTCGCTGCTCACCTTAACGAGATTAACTGCACGACAACCTACGACGGTATGACGTCAAACAACGGGACGCCTTGCGCCGCTTCCGCGATACTTATAATTTATGTGGTGGCTAATACGATACACGCCGGAGGCCCCTGTGAAATTATCCGCCTAATCCTAATCGCCTGCATTAGCGTTTTCTAATCCAATTTAATGGAAAAAATCTATAGCTACATTGTTGCCTTGTATAATATAACCTATAGCTACATATGTATCCCTGTATGATTTCCATGGCTGGCAGATGTATTGTTACTGATTAATGGAAAATGCATACAAAGAAATTTTAGTCAACTTATCCTTATACTTCATCATAAAGTTCTCATCCTTACCATATTCGATGGAAAAAAGAATTCGGGACAGAGTGTAGGGCTGGGATTTTAATGTCAGTTTTTCTGCAGAATTTAATTGACAGAGTGGATGTGATTCTTCACGCTGTAAAAGCTGAAAGGTTTTAAATAAGAATTTTGTCGACAGGACGATGGCAAGACCGTTGTCGGAAAATCGTTTATCATCGATATTACTCTCGCCAGGCATGTATGGCGTCGATATCGAAGGGTAAAATTTTACGATAATCTCATCCTGGAGAACTTAAGTTTATGTTACTTTTTACTTAAAATTTTATCGATAAGAGAATAGCAAAATGTGCCCGCCGGCACCGCGAATCTCGATACCGTCGACTTAAGCGATCGGCTCTTGAATAAAAAGGATAATATCGAAATCCTATAAAATTGCAACTCTGTGAATTTATAACGCTCGTGTTACCTTCTCCAGATGGGTTATTTTATAGAGAAAAGTAAAATTAAATTATTACGTAAATAACCCGTATTGCTTTTAATAAATCACTAATCTAGTTACGTATATTACGAAACAAATGCTTACTTTTTATTACTTTACAAATTCTGCATACACACATTTGTATTTAGAGTAGTGTCACTACAATACTTCTCTTAGCAGTGCAATGTATTTCTGGAAGTATTTTTTTTCTACCAACTTTGGTTAACTCATAACCATAATAACAATACTTCACCGACTTCGTGTTGCAACTTGCAGCGGAACCTCCGTCTAAATATTTCATACGAGATTCAATTTAGTTACAAGCTATTAGGCATACAACACAACGAGCAAAGTGTTAACGTGTGGTTGGACATCGCTAGAAGTTTACGACGCAGGCGCCCCCTACCGACCTCTGCCACTAACAGGTTACGGCAACTTGAAGAGCTTTTAACCTCTACTGTGGATGTTCTGTTTTACGACCGCTAATTCAAAGTGAGTAATCTTGTTCACTGGTGTACTTACAATCCCTAATGATACAAGTGAGTTTAAGTATGCAAATTAATTTCTTTACCTTATTTACTTTCTTATGCAGTAAGAATATTTTTTGTAAAGTGCAAGTTATCAATAGTTGTTAAAATAAAAGTGGTAGTTAAAAATGGTCCATTTACAAAGATTTAACGGCAAAAAATAGTATGTCTATACTACCTGCATGTTAAATAGACATACCTTACTTAATGTTGTACAACACGGACAAGTTGCCAACTAAAGTATATGCTTAATTCGCCTGAAGGCTTCTGACAAGGCCTAACTACAGTTATTAACAACAACCGAGAACGTTGAACTATTGCCTAGAACAACACAAAAGCAGTCATGTGATTTTTTCTATTAGCACACATCATACACACACACACACACACACATTTGAAATATCGTTGTTGTTAAAGGAAAGCAGCTGTGTAGATTTTTTTGACATTTTGACTATTACGAGTCGATGTAGATGACATCACAGGTAACCCAGATTACAGAACAAACAATTATCGCATTCATAGTTCAATAGTCGATCTTAAGTAAATATAATAATAATACTAATATAAATACCACACAGAAATATGTTCGTCAGCAAGCACCAAGCGCTGAGCAGTCCAGGGAAAAATAAAATAAGAGAGCTTAAATATAAATTTCTAGCGGCTTAATTCTCGTGACGTGTTTAGATAGAAGTACGTTTTCATCCTTTTCTCAATAAAACCGTAATCCTTCTCCGACAGGCAAGGAAACTTCCACAGTTGCTCGTTTTATTTTCATTCCTTGTATAATGTTATGAATGCCGGCAATCTTAGTAAATAATATAGTAGTTCAGTTATTTTCATAACACATTTAATAAATTATTCTCGAGTTGTGAGCACGGGAATTACACAATCTTATAACTTTTTAATGAGGTATTTAAAGTACTTTCGTAAGTATTTTATAACCTACAAAATATACCAGCCATTGCCATCAACAAGTAAATATAACATAGAAAAGTGAACAAAAAATCATAACCAAAGCTTCCAAGTATTAAAATCTATCAACAAAAACCGAAAAACCCTCGGGTATTATCTACTCCAATTACAACCACGTTACCTTAACAAGCTGTCAAAAGCTGTCAAATCATTATGAAGCAGTGTCTACTAGAAGTGACAGCGCAAATTACAACATTTATTAGCATCATCTCAAATTAAGGTGGCCATTAATCATGAGTTGAAGGGTGGGGGTGAGCCATCGGACTTCATTGTTAAAACGGTGTGGGAGCGAGCCACCTTCGATTTTACTACCATAAACACAAGTAAGTAATGATTAAATAAGGATAACACTATAGTAATCGACACTTAACTTGGAAAGACGTAGACAGTTAGATGCGCAAAAATAGTTTTTTCTAAAAACACATACACAAAATCTGAAAAACAACTTCTGTGCATCTAAATAGAAAGTGTAGAAAGAGATCTTTCTACGTGTGTTCCAAGTGACATGTGGAGTACATACATGTGCTTCAAATGCCTAAATCTAAAAAATAATGATATTACAAATCGGCGTGCCTTTAATAAAATTAGTAATATCAATTAGAGCGCAACTATAGTAGGGTTTAGTTAACTTGAAGTTATCGTAAGACATATATTTTTTACAGATATAAGCAAAAAAAACATCTATTAATTTCTTAAATACTCTAACAATTCAAATTTAACACACAATATTGTATGGCTGATTTCATTATTAGATACTTATTATTGGTTACAAATTAAGATAAGATTAATTTTAACAATAAAAAATGGAGTTAATGAACTGTATTAACGTAAACTAGTAGTAAAAACAAAGATCTAAGCGATTGTACATTATCACATCACGTGCAGTATTGTATTTTTTATTTTATTTTATTGTCACTTTGCCTTAAGTTCTATGTAAAAATTGACTTCAAAAAGTCCATGCGACAATGGGTAGTAGAACGACTACCAACGAAACCATAATTAATTTTCTTTAACTTCAGCTATTAATTAAGTTTGATATTTCTTTAGGCCTTGTACTTATGATGGAATAAACTTATCGAATACAAATTCCAATGTCAAAACTGTTAAGGCAAGCAACCCAAAACCACTTTTTTTTATCAACATGACATTCTTCTCCAAATTAAAACAAATGTAATTCCATACGAATCTTGTGTAGGCGAAGAAAAAATACAGTTCATATCAATGAAACCGGTTCCTTGTTGAGTAAAACCAACAAAATTGTATCAACATGACAATAAAATTATCCTATTCATCATAATAACCGCAACAATCCCATATTAATAGACGATAGGCGAAGAAACAATATATCTCATAAACAATTAATTTCAGTGTAACTTGTTCCTAATTTAACCCTGTATTTACAAACAATACTACGCGGTCTCAGAATGAAATACAAAGCGAGGATCGATTGTTTGTATTCCCATCTACTTCACTCTTAGTTTCATGAACAAAGACAAAGATGGGAATAGGAACAATCGATCGCTTCTTTTTATTTAGAAACAAACAAACATTTATTCATTTCACACTACAGTTCTCAAGTTACACACTAATTAAAATCATATAAAAAAGTTAAGTATTAAACTAAATAAAGCCTACATCGGTAACATGAGAACTATGAGAATAGGTTCGCACTCAGGATCCGCCGTGGTTAGGCGCCAAAGCCACTGATTTTCAGTACGAACCTGTTCGCATAGTCCGGACGCGCATTTTTCATTGTGAGACCTCTTAGTATTTTTGTGAATACGTTTAGTACTGGAGTAGATACAGAATGAAGTAGCGAGCCAATACGGAAACAAACAATTGGTCCGGTCGTTATCAGGTCGTGCGCAGGCCTCGGAGAGCGCACTGTGACGCACGGAGCGCACTTGACCATGACTATAGGAACATAAACCGGCACACGTACTGTCGTACTTGTTTGTGCCCATCTGAAACGTGTTTATAATTCAGTAGCTGTAGATTGCTACATATGTAAACATTTGTAGCAGCGATGACCTAGTGGACCTGAAATGAAGTCTAATCTTGCACGCGCTACTAATTTTCAAAAGTTATGTGCGTATTTAGAATTGAAGAAAACACATCTTGAGGAAATCTATAAACCAGAGTTCTCCAAAATATTCTCAAAGACAAAGTCTGCTTATCTGCACATGACCAACGTGGTGGCATACAGCCTGTACCCATCATACTGTGGGAGGAATCCGAAGCCCAGCAGTGGGATACAATTATACATTACAATGATGAACTACAAGCTATACATTCGTAGGTAGGAAATGTCTTATCGAGTCGATATGGAAAGAAGCAATTGACCTAGTAGTCGTGAGTGTCATTAGCGCTGAGTACCGGAGTCAATATGTAACAATCGAATCGAAATCGAAATAAGGCTCGGTTCACACTGGCACATTTCATTTTAATACTAGGTAAATTAACAAATTGAACAAGTAGATTAGGGTTTTCCGTTATCATAAGCGTATACATGTGTCTTAAAAACTTTTAATCGTATTATTATTTGTATGGATTTTACGACTTCGCTCGCAGTGGACACGCTGCTTATGTACATTTCTTTTCTATTGCTACAGTTTTTAACACATCGAAAATGGTAATGGACCGTGATCGACAAACTGCTGCACAGAAGCGGGAAATGCCCTCAAAAGTTGGAACTAAATGTCAGGCGCTAACGACCAATAATGATCGTCTGCTTTAGCTTATTAAAGACCGCTTTGTGCAAAAACTGGACTTATTTATTTTTCCTTTTAAAAATACAATTATTGAAAAGCTTTATATTTACAGCTAAGAACGTACGCAAAAATGTCAAAGAAGAATGAATAAAAGATGACACTCACTTTATTACTTTTTTGTAGGTAAATATGCTGAATTTATAAAATCCGTCTAGATTAAGTAGGCCACGTACCTTCATTGCACCAACAGTAATTTATCAATTATGATAAAATTAAACATGAATAATACCTAACAATTCTGATTCATTTTTTAATTAAAAAAAAAATATGTACCACTAATTAATTAACACAAAGAAAGAACACAATTTATTTTTGAGAAATGTACACAAATTAGTGTTTTAAATTTTAGTCTACCACTAATCCATACAAAAAATTCTTTGCTACCAGTACTAAGGATCTCTGAGCTAAAGTATAAGTGCCACTTCGAGAAGGGAATCCTAAGAATTACACGTTATTCAGTAAAATTATATTAGGCACCATATTATATTCCATCACAGGCGCCGCTATACATCAACTCAAAAACGATTATACATTATTCTCTGATTAAAAGAGTACATTAATAAAGACAACAGATCAAAGCTACCAGCCATATAATTGATTGGTTTAACCTTTGCATTAACTTTCAGTGCAACGGCCTGCTATTAAAACAGTCTGCTTCTATTTGTGTACATTAGTTACTCTATTTTAAACCTTGTATCGACCTGAAATTAATATGCCTGAAGCTGTATACAATTACATACAAAACAATACCAATGAACTGCATAGTTACACAAACACCATATAAATTACTAATAAGTTAAAAACTATAGAGTTCAGTAACTGTGACTATAAACTAGGTATTTGTGTGAAAATGCAAAAAAGCGCTCATTATATTTTATCAATTCATAATGTCCAAGTCTACACAGCAATTGCCAAAACAACAACATTCTAGCCTTAGTGCTTATTAATTTACCTGTAAACTTATCTAGATATTATGGTTAGATAGCCTATTGAAAACGGGCGTTAGTAATCAGATAGCACTTTGGGTTCGAAGTTCAATTAACGGAGAAAACATTATTGTGATAAATAAATGCTTGTTTTCAAGTCTTGTTTGTTTACTATTCATCTTTATCCCACCCACATTTACTGGCATTTGTATTGCCCTCGCACGAGTCTATTGCGTTTATTCACATCAAACATCTTAAAGTGTAAATAGCGATATAGAATCAATGGCGATAACCATCGCAAAATAATCTAAAGCATGCGAAGTAGAATACCGAAAATAAAGACAGGATGGTGACCTCGTTTCTCGATGCAAGATAAAATTCCAGATAACTTTATAAAATCCAGTTAGGATAGCCGTGAACCGATGCACTCAAGGCTGAAGCGTCGTTTACGCAAAATGCAAAAACGATTCACCGTTCAAATTCAACTTTTCCAATTTAAATTCTGATAATAGAGTTACAAAACAACAAGCCACAGAATCTGAACGAAATATCTCAATTAAGCAACATGAAAAAAGTCGAACATAAATTTCCTTTCCTAGGCGAAGTTCAATACAATCTGACACAAATAAGAGCTATCAAGGAATCGATAACAATATTCTTATTTAAACATAGTGCGCAGTAAGCTATTGATTTAGGAATGCGTTATAAAGTATCAACACTGTATGTAACACAACAATATAAAATATATACAATTTCCCCTTTTTATATAAATAAACAAGCAGATAAGCTACCAGATAAGCAGGAAAGTCAACATTGTCACGCTTGGACTTCAGAAACAGAAAAAATCCCCACCAGTGCAATATCGATAAAAATTGAAGGCAAAACACATCCAATAAAATCTTTTAAAGACAGCATTTTCGTCACCATTATGCCTTACGATCGAATATGTACTAAGAAAATAACATATCTTACATCTGCCAAGACTAAGAATTTGCATAAAAATTAATTCCAATTACTTATGCAAAAAAATGTAAATTCAGCAATACACAGACAGAATTGACGAACTACACCACACTATTAGTAATTATGAAGTCGTTGATGAATGGAACCCTAATGCGATATTTCAATTAAGGAGAACTGAAAACTTAGTTATTGACCTTCATAAGTTTGGCATCGGGCGGCCGTAGCCGACCCTCCTGTGTAAAGGTCTCCGTAGTACTCCGTGCTGGCTCTGCATTGCAGGCAAACTGAAGGTCATCCACGTTCATTTGAATGGTATCTAATTACTTCTTATAAATTATGATATAGTTCTTAAATTAAACTTAAACATCTTCATTTTTTTCTCCAGTAGGATAAGAAGGGTATATATACTTGCAGTGCACCCCATATTGGTTATATGTATTGTGTTGTACATCCCACATTGTCCCACAATCCAGTCAAAATATTGTTTCATCATAATATATGGCTACAAGTGCTGGAAATCAAGCTAAGTTTTTCGACAGGCATAGGCCACTAAGCTGCAGAGTCGTTTTAGCATTAGGGCCATGTCATAAAGTTATAAATGAGCGAGAACGAAATGAAACCATGAACGTTTGTATCCATTGAATGAGAAAACCAATTCACTTTGTTATATGAAGCCGTATAAAACCGCACACCAAGTCAATTGGACGTTATATCTGCACAGCACCATTGTAATGGAACTGTGAAAATAGCCAATGAATGCTGGCGAGCCTTGACACTAAACGATAATGTGGCTGAGGTCAAGGTAATCTTAATGCGTTTACAACCTAACCTTGCGAACTTTATAGCCATCGGGCGGCCCAAAACGACTGTCCTACCTTTAATACTAAAAATAAAACGTAGCTACGAGCAAATCGCAATTTCCCATTGTTATTAATGCGTGACTTATTTCAAACGTCTTTGTAAATCTTCTAAATAAATAATTGGGTATGCTCGCAGCCTTTTTCAATTTCCGGTTTCCTTAAAAGCAGACCGTACGATTCCAATTTCCCAAAGTCAATTCTCACTTTTTAAAAATTCAGTTTATTTTGCAGACACAAAAGTGCTGTCAGACCGTCGACAAGGAGCAATTAAGAGAGCTTGTTAAAGTAAATAAGTGAGGCGGATCTAAATAACTAAAAGTTACTTCGTAAACAGGTCGTCGTGACAGGGGTTCTGTCCTATAACTCATTGACGTCATCACAACCCTTCTATAGCTAGGCTTGGGACGGCTTGGGTGTGGTAGACTACGCTAGGTCACGTCAAGATTGAATAGTTTTGAAAATGCTCGGAAAGGGAAAATAAGATTTATGCAATGAAGTCAAAATATCTAGGAAAAATATCGAGAATATGGGCATTACAAAATAAATAGATAACTCGTGACAATGTTTACCTTTGATATTTTGTCATTAATCCTTCCTCCATCATAATAGAATTCCCAATCACTCACAGTCGTTGAGGATAATAAAGTTTTTAAACTTTCATAATATATTTTATTTTTAATAAACTGTATTTTCCCGGGTGTCGGTTGTTGTGTAGAGTGACTCATCTGGGAGTATCCCGTGCATAGTACACGTTTACCTCGGGAGGCCAAACATAGATGAGTCACGACGTCCTTCGTTTCTCGGTCATTTTGTGAGTTTCTTGGGAGATTCTTTTGAGTCTTTTGGGAAATTTTACTGCTTAAACGTATCTTCCTTATCAAGTTATTTTTTAGCAAAAAAACGTATAATCGTAGTGGTCATCCAAACTAGAGCCTCTCAATGACTAAGTTTTATAAACCTTGAGTTTAAGAGTCTGCATAAATAAATACACGCTTACAATGTCTCACTAACTTTACGTTCCTTCTATTTCCGTAGAGCCAACTTCCAGTGACGTAAGTGGATTCCCACATTTTTTCGTTCTACCAAATACCGATTAGTCACGAGTCCTTCACCTTTTCGGTCGTTCGAAGCTCGAACATCCGCGAGTGCTACCTGCTAAACGGCTAAAGGGCAACGGCACACATACCACACTCTGCTTCAATTCGGCAAACACGTCACACGATTGAACTTCAATCTTTCTTTTATTTTTAAGAAGCTTAACCCAGTCAGGCTTAAATTATTTCAAGAATGAGATTCATTAATTTGCAATATTTATTGTAGGTTATGGTAAATTAGTGAAAATGGTTAATTGTGAGCAGAATTCTTAAAGCTGAGCTGTTACGAGTAACTATCCTTTTTGGCGAATACCTGCAAGAGTTTACTTTTTTAAAACCTGATAATGCTTAAGCAGTCGGGCCATCTGGTGGTAAGTGGAAAGTGTCGCTTACGGAGATGGGCAACAACTAACAGTATAGAAATCAAGTTAAAATTAAATTTTCCATAACTACATATTACGTTCCTCATAAACAAGTAACAGAATGTGTTACATACAAAAAGTGAGACCACCAACTACGTAATGTTATTAAGACGGTGACAGTTATGCCGCTGCTATAAAAGCTCCTCCCACCGTTTCTATCCACGTCACATCCATTCTCATTCATCGTGTTGACGTAATACATAGAAAGAATTTTGTCGTTTGTAGGCGTCCATACTGTTTACTTGTTAAATAACTTAAGCAATTAGAGAGTTTGTTTAATGCGTATATGTACAATACAAAAGGGGGGGAGCACAAATAATTTTGAGCTTTAATGACACTATATTAAAGACGGCGGGGTGACGTGTGACGTCAGG
>DWKA01000294.1:0-18470 GCA_018249155.1 Panoquina ocola ocola
CATACAAATCGGTTCAGCCGTTTAGGAGGAGTACGGTAACTAACACTGTGACACGGAAATTTTATATATTAGAAGATTATAGGTAGTAATTATCAATGTCATACCAGCTTACCAAAAAATAGGGTACTTTAAAAATCATAGTGTGTGTAAATGAAGTTGATTGACCCAAAATACAAAGACGAGTTAGACAAGCACTATTTCCTGCAGGACAAGGGGAGTACGGGCGCCTCGCTCAGGGTTACCGGACGTCAAAAATGTTTTGAAGATGCAAGAATTTTTAGGCAGGTGGGTTCAGCTGAACTTCAATAACCCTAAGATATTTGTATATTTTAACGCGAGTACCTACATATTTCGTCCACGTTCTGTAAATGTCATTGTCCAACATTCTTATTATTTTAGGTAATAACTCGAGCGCACGTATACCGTAAAGATAAGGATTTTTTCTAAACCGTTCTAGCCAAGAGTATGAGATGGACTTAAGATTGAGTTCAAATACTAAAAGCAAGGATTTTCCTATTGAGAACATCCTTGTAAAAAAATTAAATTTAGAAATCATGCTAGCCCTACGAAGGAGAGCGACTGGCCTTTCAGTTTCCACGCGCCTGCAATGGATATTGCCTAATTGAGTTGGAATGAAAATCGCAAACAAGGATTTTTGGATCGAAAATATTCTTGCCAAGGCTTTAAATTTGGAACCCCTTGGTATCCCTACGAAGAAGAGCGGCCGGTCGGTCGATTCGCAGGCCCCTGCAATGAGTAGGTACGTACCTATTGAGTATCTAATTGAGTTCAAGCTCAAATACCGCAAACAAGCAAGGATTTATGGATCGAAAAGATTCTTGCCAAGACTTTAAATTTGGAACCCCTCGGTAGCCCTAGTGAGGAGAGCGGCCGGCCGGTCGGTTCGCACGCCCCTGCAATGAGTTTTAATTGAGTTGACCGAGCGCAGGAAGCAGCCGACGCGCGACGCTCGGCCTAGGGTGACCTTTCTGCGCGCAAAACACGCAACGCAAATTACTTAGTTAATAAAACAATTGGAATACCATTCGGATGATTTGTACAAGACAAATTTGTCTCAGACGCTATTCTTGACATTATTTTTTGTCGCAGGACGGCTGGACGGTACGACGTATTCCTATGTTATATTTTTTTGCTTAGAAATTATGTCTACTTACTTTATTTGTTTTCTTAATACAATAATATGTATGAATAATTATACTTGTGAATTTACTATTTGATAAATTATTTTAATGACTTGGGAATAATTAAGTTAAAAATTCAAAAATGTATTTAAGAATTAAAACAGTTTTACAAAAATTACGCTAATGATATACCTACCGGTTCATAAACCAGGCAGTAATCATTTGTCTTCATTTAAGTGCATAATTATTAAACGAATTATGAAGCCGCAATTTTTTATATGAATGCTTAGATCGTGATTAAATCGGTAATTTGTAAGATGGTTACGGTTGTTAATTTGCTCTCAACGGCAAAGTAGATAATGTTATACTTCCATACATGTAGGATTTCAGTAAAGTAAAATACCAAGATGCAGTGATAGTGCAGTACTCCTAAACGAGGGGGGCCTGAGTTCTGAGTCTTGGGGCAAAAGGGACCACATCGAAAAGGGATCGCGGTCTCTTTTAACCCCTTGATTTAATTTAATATTTTTCTTGGGGCAAAAGAGGCCACCTATAAGTATATACAGTATTTTTAGCACGCTACTTCTAATTTAAAAGTTATATACGTATTACAAAGTTAGGTTTCACTTGTCAAGGAAAGCATCCTGAGGAAACCTCCATATTAAGAGTTGTCCTTAATGTTCCTATAGAAATATGTGTGTGAAGTCTGCCAATCTACACTTGGCCAGCGTGGTGGAGTTTAGCCTGTACATCTCGCGTTATGAGCTGAGACCCGAGCCCAGCAGTAGGACAATTACGGGTGGTACCTAAGGATGATCATAGTACACAGTTCTTACTTAAAATGTATGATAAACTTTTTACGTAACTCAAACATTATTACAAATACTGCAACTATTTAATTTTACAATAATTTTATGTAATAGGTACTTATGTTCAGGCAACATGCCGATAGCGTTAAGTCAACGACGTGAACCAACAAAATTATAGGAATTTCTGAATTCAAATTTTTTCGACAACAAAAAAGGATAGTTCTTCGGATTTAGTAAAATCTGTAGACGGACAAAAAACCAATCACAGTGTTACGAGAAGTGAATTGTTAGTAAGTCATCGTACCCGGTGCGATTGGGTGTGGACTATGTCGGGTTTAGCTCGCGATATGTATGTAAATTTTACTACATATATCAATAAAACTTTATTTCGAATATAAAGATGCTATCTCGCATAATTAAAATCAAAGAAATTTAATTAAATATTAGTTAATTAATTTTATTAAACAACAAATCGCCCGCTAAATCTTACGCCATAGTTATGGTCGGCCATAACGTTCCCGTTATATTATTATCAGAATTATAAAGAAAATTATCATTTTAATACTTTATTTTATCTCACACTTTAAGTTTATTACAACAAATGCATCATTCTGATAATCAACAAATTGCACGGTTGCTGTATATTAAAGTATTGATACTAACGTTGAATATCAGTTAGAAATCTACGTATTTGGTATATGTATATGTCGATAAAATATCATAATATCAGCGATATACTAGAGGTTACTGACCTATCACTATTTATATATACAAGAGCTAAATTCATTCAAAATCTGTTTATCGTCAAAAAATAACCTAATCGTAGTAGTATAATAT
This sequence comes from Panoquina ocola ocola, assembly GCA_018249155.1. Lineage (NCBI taxonomy): Eukaryota > Metazoa > Arthropoda > Insecta > Lepidoptera > Hesperiidae > Panoquina > Panoquina ocola. Next base: position 2,789 of record DWKA01000294.1, read on the forward strand.
AGGATATTATAATAATTATATTTTAACTTCTAATTGTTACATCTCCTCTCAAAGTCTCCTTTCAAAATGTGAGATGTGTCCTTATAAAAACCTTAACTCACATTTCTAGTGCGAATAAACAGTTTCCACATAATTTCTCGAACGTGAAGGAAAAATTCCAAGTATGTAAATTTCTTTACGATGTTTTCCTTCACGGAAACAAACGGTAATTAATATTTAATACCTGAGAAAATAAGTTTGAAATGAGATGGATTTTAACAAGTTGCTATCCAACTTAACCTCTAAACCGCTGTTATGTAAGCTAACAACTACATTGTCATTTGTCATTTACGTATCGTCAGGTTGAATTGTAGTCAAATAGGTAACCAACTTGTAACATCGAAGTAAAAAAAGACTCCATAAGATAATAATGATTATGAAATATTTTTGCTAGTACGGCATTCTAACAAGTAATTAAGTGTGAAAATGCGTGTTTACACTATACCATAATATTTAAAAATGGTCATTAGTGTGTTGTGTATTTATATGAATAAGAAAACTATATTTTTAGTTGCGTGTCGGTTACTATGGGGTCGAATCGACCGCCGCGGGCTCATCTCGCCGACTGTGGTCGACTGGGGCCGACTGGGGGCGACTGCGGCGAGGCGAGTCGTGACACTACTTTGTTAAACTAATGGGGAACAAAAAGAATGACGCCGTCCATTAACTATGAGCAAATGAGACTTTTGACTCGAACTATTTGCGAGCGTGAATAGAATTTGTCTTGACTACATCGGTCTATTGTATCTCGTTTTATTTCCGGCTCGATACGACTACGACATCTTGGCATCGTCACGCTTTAAATTGACTCGTCGTTGACTGGCTATTCTGTTAAGTACACTGTCTGTAGGTATTTCATTTTTTAACAACTCAAAAAGAATTTACATGAAGGTATTTCGATCTATAGAACAAGTTTTTTCTAAAACATTTTTCAACGTTTCATAACGGTTCATTGAAACTTTTTCGTGCGATTCTCGATGGTTTATTCCATTGAGAAAAATTATAAGAAGTCAATGTGTTTGATAAAATGTAACTTTAATGATATTTTTAGTAAAACTTATTGTAACGGTTTTTTTATCATATATCTATTGTAATGAATAATAAAAAAGTGTGGGGTCGTAAAAATGCTTCGGTAATTTGTTAGTGAGTTTGGTCATAAACGAGTAAAACGAGTAAAACGAGAAAATAAAATAAGTGGATATGGAAAATAATATAACGAATTTCAAAAAGAGTTTCAAAGTGATAGGTAAGTAAAAATGTAAAGCCCACTAATTCAAATTCAAATTTTCAAATTCAAAAATCATTTATTCATGTAGGTACCGATAGTACTCTTATGAAGGTCATTTTTTGATTCTACCACCACTTCGGAAAGGTGCTTAATATAGATTAGCCCTAACATACCTATTTTATATTAGATAACAATATTTAGGCATCCGGGTCAAAGAGAACATTGAATAATGCCAGTTGCTTTACTCCGGCATCATAAGCTAGAAGCAGCACATACAGGCATACAGTGCAGACGTTATGTAGTCGTAATTTTCTAGACATTGATTGGGAATTAGTTGTCGGGCGGCAATTAGCGAGTTAGCGCCATGTGCGGCGGGCGACGGGCGTCGTCGCGGGGGTGGCTCGCACATGGAACCCACGCGACAACGCCTCGAAAAAATGAAGCGGCGGCGATAAAAAGTCGGTGTCGGGCGTGAGAACATTGACACGTGGCTACCCACAGTTCATTCATGCATTTGATTCATAAATGTATGCGGCTATGTGGCTATGTGCTGTGCACTCTTAGGCCTGCGTTGTTGATTATTCGCTCTGCGCACTCACAATGGTCGTGATATAAATACGCGCGGCGTGTTGCGTGTGCGACGTGCCATTAAATGGGCCTTAAATCCGGACTCACTAAAATTGCTGTATGTAACTCTACCTACTTGCAGTTGACATTATAATTAGGTTAGGTACCTATTACTGTACGCTGCAGTTGCTGATACTTTGTGGGATACTAGTGCGGTGGTCTAATAATGTATTAAAAAACAAAGTATTAATTATTCGCGGATCAGACGTGTATCACATCTACTCATGTGCAATTAGAATTTAAAAATAGTCAATGTTACTCAGTGATACCATAGCGTATGTTTATTAATAATTTACCTTGTAAAATATTTAAAGATTTACTTAGGTTAATTAGTTATCGGACCACCAAGAAATAATTTTGAGTAACGAGCCGCATTTGAAAACGTAGGTCCTTAGTTATGGCAACAATAAACAGAATGGTCAATTACAGTACAAATTCTTCGAGTTACGTGGTCGCGGTCGCACAGTTTTAGTTTTATTTTCGAAGCAATCTCTTTCTCTACATCTCTCCAGTGTTTAATAAGGCTTCGCCGCCTAAAAATGGTTGATTAACAAAAAAAGCGTTCACGAGTTGGTGAGTTTAACGTATCGTGTGGGCACTTATTGTTATTTTTATTGGGAATGCAATCTTTTGCGGGCGATCGGCGGCTTCGGTGCCTCGCTATAAATCAGGGTCGATTGAGGTCGGGCGGACGCGAGTTATTTTTAAAATTGCGTGCACAATATTATGTGTTTAGGTGGAATATGATAATTGCGGTGCGGGAGGCGCCGTAAGCCGACACCGCGAGCTCCGCACGCCCCCTCCCCCCACCGCCCGCTGTTGACTCCATCCTACCAATATTTCTCTTCCGTATATCGTATCAAGGCAAAAGAGAAAGAAAGAAAATACAATTACCTAGGTACTTTATATTTGTGAGTTTGTATGAATCATGACTCGTGGTTACACCAGCTGGTTACACTGGTGTAAATGTAGGGGACAATCTTTGGATGCTGCGTTATCACTAACTGACAAAGGCGATTTCTTTTTTAAATCTAATTTCACTCGTCAGAAGTTGAGACCAGCCGAACAAAGAAGAATTACTAATCAAAAACAAGACGGATCTTTATTCAAATTTTATTTTACTGTAGATCTCAGCTTATTTTTGGTAGTCTTTGAGTATCTAGTAGTACCTACATAAAAGCTAATGTTAAGTAATGTTTAGGTAATACTACGATATAATAATATTTTCTTTGTTGTTACAGACAGGATAGACAGACACCATGTTGTGTTGTATTAGCTCCTAAACATTGAATTGAGGATTAGTCAGCAAATAAGCGAGCGTTACATTTCAACACGTATGTATAATTCTATATAGCTATATAATTACAAAATAAGGTATTTCAGTTTATTGTTTATTAAATTTCGCTTGTTAAAGCAAGTAGTTCAATAGGTCACACTGGTAAAATTCTTCCATTGAATAACTAAAATTGTTTAATTTATGAAAGAAACGTGCTGTAACAGATGTCCAAATTTTGTGTTACGAGCAAAAGTAAAATAAATACGTCGGCCATTTGTTTTGTAATACTAATATAATTATGTACTGTTAAGGTATCAGAACGGAAATAAAATTTAAATTAAATGCAAGTGGATCCGTTTAGGGGATCAGACCAGAATGAATCAAAATTTCTTAGTGTTTGTTATTTATTATTCATATAAAATAAATAATATAACTAAGCATAATATAACTTATCCATTGCGGCAAAACCTTTGTAGAGAAATCGATTAAACAAAAAGTTCACTATTTCGTTATTAGCAATCTTAAACTGAAACAAATTTTCATTTTCTTTCATTTTTTCTCTATTAAAATTAGATATCTAAACTCTGTGGACTTCTTCCTCTTTCATGTCTCTATGTAGAGCTATTACAGGATAGTCGACTATTGCGCCGCACTATTCTCAAGTAATTTGTCTACTAACTGTAAAAAAGTACGCTATTATCCTACGTTCACTTTAATCTGCAGATTACGAATAGATAGATTATTAAGAACTTAAACACTATGGTGTATTTAGTAGATACATCTATCCGCCGTTGAAAAATTAGTATGACCATAACAATAATAGATTTGAGAAATATTAAAACTAATAATTATTTTGATAGAAATGTTTGATTGACACGCATAACAAGTAAGGTCAGCATAAAAACTCCTATAATTTTAATCTGGTTATTGGGAACGGTGACAAGCATGAATGCAGCGTTTTATACATTTGGTACTTATTAACATTCAAAGAGCTGCAGCGCTAAGTCACGCCGCCTACAATTACAAGAGAATGTTACCCAATAATGATAACAAAGCTATTATGGCAGCTATGAATAATGCTTTGATACAAGAAATTAACATAATATTTTTTGTTAACTCCTTTGGAGGTGGCCGCGGACAGGTATACGATATGAGGGTGCAGAATTCTTTGAATGGGCGTTATATAACCTTCTACAATTTATTAATATTGAGCTTTATTTGTACTGGCTTAAGACTCAATTTAGTTTTCTGGTTAATTTACATTTTGTTACACTAAGCAGGGTTATGCCCTATGAATATAAATCTAACGCGGAACGTTTAGGGTTTGTTATTGTGTGCGGGCGGAGGGTGGCAGGCAGGCTAAGCTACTATCAATCAGCAAGGCGCCATTGAGGGCTGGCAGAGGCTCGTGAGAAACCGTAAACACTTTATCTGATAGATTTTTTTTGTACAACTGCTCGGTCCAGTCAATTAATGGATTGCGCCGTTACTTGGTTTATTTTTGGTACCTACCGACGCTGCTTAACGTAGGCATTAGAAGAAACTAATTTATTTCGAAGGGTTTGACAGGTAAGGTAATATGATAACGCAATACCATGTCACGAAAGAATGTTTCCGATGACTACGATAGCTGGTCATCATCGATTATTATAAATCGGTATAACATTATTATTTCTTTAACATTCCTGTTCCATGTTTAAATTTTTGTGGCAATAAAGAATTATCAATATTTTTCACCCGTCTCGTTCACTCCTCGGGAATTGGGTACTGAATCGATTAACCCGTATTACATCGACTGGCCGGGGGGTTCTAAGCGTTTTAATAGAATTGAAGACAAATATTTGTGTGGAATTGTTGTCTGAGCGGTATGTCTCGCCTCGGCACACATGTGAGCATAAAAAAACTGTGTACCGTGCATTCGTGTGTAGTGTGTAGTGGAAGGCCGTGTTGACAGTGTGCATAGCTGCGCTCGGAGCCACGACCGCCGACCACCCTCGCGGCTAGCGCACGGGCCGCCGCACCGACACACTCCTTATTTTAAACAACTAAATATTATCAACCTCCACGTACACCCTACATTCTCGGCTTAAGTAAAACAACGATTGCTCGTATATTTTATTACCGCACTATCAAGTGACGATATAAAATTAAGCTGCATGTATTAAAAGTAATCAAGACAAATTATGTTTTTGATTAATTGAACCATGATAAATTGAGGCCAATTGTTCTGTTTATGTATTATGAAAGTTCTAAGAGGCCAATACGGCCGGACCGGATTGTCTACTGACGCGTTGTTGACCGAAAACTGTCCAAGTGAGGCTGTGAAAGCCACTAGGACCAACAGCAATATAGCTCATTGCTGTCCAAACTGTCCGCTACAGTCTATTGTTGTCATTGCTGTCCAAACTGCCTTGTTTTTAACAAAGAACCGGAGATTCCACTTAGTAACTGTTCTTCTAAATGATCTGGGCACACGGTGCATAGTTACTGAGGAATTGAGGTACTGAACCAAGAAGACAAAAAAACTGAGACAAAAGAAAGCTAAATATGTAATGTGCCTCCTTGTAGGCTTCTTACCTACATAAAGTATGTTGAAATTTAGTTTAATTTTCATTGTATTTTTCTATGTGAATAGTAGACAAACAATCAAACGATTATATTAATAACAAGGGGCCACCTTCGTCTATGGACAACAGCAATATCATTTCTAATAAACAAAATAATTATCTATACAACACACGAAATCGTACAATTTATTCCATGGTACAACATGATGATAAATTATAGAATTCATATTTTTGAGATGGATTTCACGCCACTATATCACCGTAACAAGTTTTTTTCAAAATCTTAATTTTTCGTTAAAATCAATATCACCAGGATTGGTAGGTTAACCTACCTATCCCATATAGGGACAAATAGGGATGAATATAGCACACATTTCCTCGTATATAAAACAAAAGCAGTCGTGCACACGTTGTTTTGAAAGTAAAAGTCAGACAAAGATAAGTTTATTTTTCAAATAAAACAGGTAGTAGGTATAACGACAAAATAAATTTGCGTCCTTCCACGGATTCCCATGCAAAAACAAGTTTTCGAAACGTAATGTTTTGTTCTTTACAAATACATGTTGTGGGAAAACTTAACGTTCTCATTGGCCGTGAGACATCCTTGGAGTTTCCAGCCGAAGTCGTAATGGCGGGTAAATTTCACTGATTAGATACGAGTATCATCCCTGGGAACTGACAACAAAATTAAATAGTCGCCACATAATCCCGTGCCCCACATTCCGGCGAACATGTATCGCGGCGTTATACTTAGATACTTTAAAATGCCGCTCGTCACGTTGCTCCATAATTAACTTCTAATGTTTAACAGATTAGCTCGTGTGATGTTCGTTTTCAGGATGGCCTGGGTTTTGTTTTGACGAGCCTTTCGTTGGGAAATGTAAAATGATGAAATGCATCACCGATGGGATGTTATAGTGCATGACTCTCTGCTATCGAGGAAGGGTAGAGTATGGCACTAGGCAATTCCAGTGCAGATTGGTAAAGAGATAAGTGGTCAGCCTAAATGTCAAAAGTTTCATGCCACCCGAGAAAGCTTTCGATTTGACAACAACAAGGTAAAATTTTAAATCAGAGTCTTTAAATCCAAAGTAAGGAAAGTCAATGATGTCAATAATTTAGTAAATATCTGAAATAACTATAGATCAAATGACAAAATAAAAATTCCAAATACAGTCATAAATACAGACACTGCTGACCTATAGCTGGAACATATTTCACTTTGCGCTGGATTATAATGAGTTGCGCTGATAATAAAATTACGGTATCTATTAATTATAAAGATAATAACGACCACAACGACAATTATGACAATGATAACAATATCGATGATGATCATTATGCTAATATTGATTGTATGACCAAAGAATACTGTCTCGTGAGAGTTCTGCTAGTTATTACACGCGTGTCGCTATCTGTGAGGTGTCGGTCTAAAAACACGTCTTAGTTCTGTTTACCTAATGAGATGTGTCGACCGTACGCGATACATTCTCACGACCCGAAATGGGAAAAAAAGAAATCCCGAAATTTTTGACGCAATGGATGCATTGTTTCTACATAAACAGCAGTTAAATTTCATTGAAAAAACCGTGGGATGGCGTCACGAGGAAATTGAGTTTTTGGATACGATCGAGTTGGTGTGGCTTTTCGAAAAGTTTTGCATAAATCAATTTTGTTTTGTTTTGATATATTGCTATAGCTGGTATATATTACATTTCTTTAAAAATGTCTACTTTTGTGAGATGGAAGCCAGATGAAAGAAAGCGTAACAAGACTTTTTCTTGACTCTATAATGATTATGTACGTACTAATTGTTATTATAAGTTACAGCCGTGCGTGAGTATACATAGTTAGTTAAAATGAACTAATTACTACCGTAATTAAAAATAATTATCAAATAAATCTTAACTTTTGGTTATTTTAAAAATAAAAAGTATATAATTAATGTATATTAAAACTTTAGTTATTCTTCTTATATTTCCTACGATTTTATTTTTTAACTGGGACCACAGACTGGGACACAATTTAAACTGAGTAAAAAGCCTGTCATGTCACGAAACTAGCTAGGATCGGTAGCGAGTTCTAATTGTGTCAGTAAATATAAATACTGAGAATGTTATAACACAGATGTTACTGTGAAAAAAACTTAATCTGTTTATAAGTGAGGTGTTAGCAGACGGCTCTCTCAACTTGGATAGACGACATTGCAACTTTACAAGTGAATTAAATGCGTTAACACTTGGAACTGTTAACATTCCACACGTCGGCCAGTGCGTTCTTGTTCGATGGCTTGGACACCGGACAATTTTTGTCACATTTTATCTTAGGCCACTCACGTAGATACAACTGATACAACTAAATAGCTTAGTCGAGTTGAGTTTGCGACGATTTTAAGATAATTAAACGGTTTAGTCGATTTCAGGCAGATTTTCGCTTTAATCACATTTCATGAGACGTTCGGTAATGATAGATAAAATGCACGTTTGTATTTTGTTCCAAAAACCCAAAATAAATATTTTATTATGTGCATCCGGTACTGAGTGTTTCTCTTGAAGTCGTGAGAGCCAGTTTTCTTTCTCATCCATGTTATTTCTTGGCTGTCAAGTAACGCAATGGTTATTTATGCCTTTGGTGTTAGAGATGTAAATAAGCTACAGTAAACATCAAAGAAAACAATTATCCCACCAAACTAATCGCTTATCATCATTTATTATCAAATAAAATTATGGTAAGTATTTGATACGGCTTAAAATATTCGTACCTATTCATAATTACTTTCCTATTGTAACTCTTATATCAATGCTTTCAATAAATGTAGAGTCATATAATTAGGAGGATGAAAAACAGTAATTATTTAAAAATAATGTATGTGTGTATAATAATGTGTGTAATTGTTAGGAAATAAATTGTTTATACCGGAATCGTTAACTTACAGTAGGTACAATTATTTAGAGAAATGCATATGTACAATATGACATAATATGTGGACAAAATGACATAGGCGGGTTAATTTTATTTCCTGGAATTTGGAATTTTGAATTATGGTACTATTTTTGACCTCGACAGACTGATAATTTTTTTATTAGTTGAAAATGACAAACAAGCATTTTGCAGTCTCAGTATATTTCAATAAGTTTATTATTTGTTAATGTTAGCCGCATATGATATTGGTCCGTCCAGTCCCGTTAAGAATTCCTAAGAAGTCCTAAGAATTCCTAAGGCTGTGCACAGAGCAGGAGTATGCAACAGATCCTACCGGTAATTAAATTTTAGATATTTATTTGATACAAATAAATAATTTTATTAATTTTACTATATACACACTCATCCTGATACATAAGTAATTGTTTTAAGCTGAATAATGGCGAAAAAGTATTTATTTATTGTTATATGGATTGTGATTGATCTAAGTATTTTATTTTTTATTAATTTTTCTGTAGATTTTTTGTTCACAATATTTATTAGTTTCAATAATTTAAATAACAAAGATGATTGATATAAGTTATGTGTGTGCTGTGAACTGCTAATAAAAAGTTATGAAACAAAAATAAAACCATTTCGTTTTTTACGTAATACTTCTACATGAATTGCACAAGTGGCATTGCGATCAAAAGAAAAATTTTCGTCGTATGCCAATCTGGCGAATGAATCGTGTTGCTAGAACTAACCTTACTACATATTATTATATCAGTATGAGATCGAGGTTGATCACCTGAAGGCTCAATGATATACCTATTGAGCATAATTAATTTTATTTTCACATAGATACAGGCCTGGTCTATACAATCAATGCCTAATAAATTGAGTTCGAAATTGATTGCGTACAATAAAATGTTTTAATTACTTATTTTGGAGATGACAACAAAAAAAATTAAGTTATTCTTCATTTATTGATAATAAAACATTAAGTTTATGCAAAGACAACTCGTAACGAACGTCAATGATGAATGTAATTATCTGATATGCCTTCTCTAGATCCATTAACGGCGGCTACTACCCGCGTTCCTAGATTAATCAACTTTGCAGCTCTTATCCTATAAGGGCAACATTTTTTTTACTTTGTTAGCTCTTTAACGGAACAACGTATATCAATAAATAAATCCATTCCTTGTAATTCTCACAGTCCGCCCCTTGACTGTTCTGAGCCTCATTCCATTGTGCAGTCGTCTCGCTCGCTCGTCGTGGATTTAAACGTGCTCCATCTCGCTCGCTAGCTTTGAACACAACCGCCCTAGCCTGAGGTTTCTGAGAATCGAATTCGTGGCATTTTTTTAAAACGCATAATAATTTGATCGGGAAATATTTATAGAAAGGGTGGCCGGACGTGGACTAGGACTAGTCAAACGAGTCAATTATCAGCTCTCGTCTCGTGTCGGTCGACTGAAAGCCGCGCAATGGGTGGCTTATGCATAGTACCCGATTTTGAGCTACAATTTATGGGATTGAGATACGCTTGAAACAGGTTGAATTTTAAAGTAACGATTGATTTTTATACGATGCAATGCACGATCCTTTGTAAAAGATTGCTTTTTTGATCTCTACTTGCATCGATTGCACTTTACCTTTAGACATGTTTACGTATCCTATGTCAGTTACGTATGAAAATCACTTCGTATCTATCGTTTGTTTAAACAAAATATAGATTTTTAGTAGGTAACTATTTCTTAAATAGATTTAATCTTCAGTTCAATGCTATGTAACCTTACTTGCGTTTATCTATCATACCTATGTGTAAACTTTACAAACTAATGAATAAAAATATAAGACACCAAAAAATTATTATACACTGTTTCTAAGATTCAGCTGTGGATTTTATGTGGTGCCTTATCACATGAGCGTTTCGCAATTGTTTTCTAAGCGGAGCTAAAACGTTTAAAATTACCATCTTTAACAAAAAAAATCGCACAAAGATAATGTGCTGAGCTGTAAAGGCTCTTAATTTTGCCAGATTATGTGAATCATCGTAAAGCTGACTTACGTTTTGGTTAGAATAGTCACTATTGCATTTATGTGGTGTAGCCAAGCAAAAAATGTTTGTCATATACATAAGTCCACTTGTCATTTATTCGCTGAATAAGGCTCATAAAAGATTTGGTCAAATACCTCCTATTAATTTTATCCATATTTTTAGGTACCTATTTAGTGGTTCGTCATACGATTTTGTTATTCAATAAATGACAATAGTTAATACCTACATAATTATAATGTAAGGTAAATTAACAATTTAACAGTTTGTTTAAATTATACTGTCAAACATTTGTGTTTATATCAATAACTACATTTCTTAATAACGTTATTTATTATTCAAGTAGAAGACTAATTTGTTATCGTGTGGTAATTCCAATAATCTCCGTGAAATGATTCAATAACTATGTGTAACAACAAAATAATGTAGGTTGTAGTTGTTGCGTTGAAGGGCGTCGCGTCGAGTCATTATCAGTTTCGTAGCACGCGCGCTACGCTGATACTGTTCTGCTACGACGTTCGTAGCCGTGCGCAGTTTCAAGGCCATGTGCGCATGAAGTAGATGTTTTTGAAGTATGCACAGTCATTGACAAGGAACTTGGCAAGACGTAAGAGACATTAGATGCGCAGAAGTCGTTTTGCTCTGCTTTTTGTTCTGCGCATCAACTGTCTCTTTTTTTTAAATTCTTGCCAAGTGCCTTGCCCATGACTATACATTGAAGTTAAAATTAAGGTTACTTAATTATTGTTTACTTAATGATTAATGTTGTTCTTTTTAGAACTAAACCGATGTATTTGGCTGAATGAAAGACAAAAGTTATAATAATATAATTCTATCAACGATCTTACGAGAAAAAGTAAAAATAAATCTTGGCACTACTTTTTATTCATCTCATTCATTTAAAATAAGAGAAGTAAGCAGAAATTACTTTATACTAAGAAATTACTTAATAATAATACAGAAATTAAAAACCCGCTTTTATACTACATAAAATTTTCTGTCATCCATCAATGGGTGTGCAAAATTTCATGTCCCTTCTGTTAACCGTTGAGGAGTGCCTTTGTCTGGAGCCAATCCTGGCAGCAGCATTAGGTCATGCTTATCATAAATGTGCATAGGACTAGTATACAATTTCAACTCAATCGGACACCGGGAAGTGGGTCAAATTTAACTTGCAAGATTCAACCACATATGTACAAACATACAATTCAAATTATCTAAATAAAAGCTTAAAAAAATATTTGTCTAATGTCTAATAAATGTCAAACCCAGAATTTCTCCCTCAGCAGATAGAATCGCTAAATATTTTTTGGGTTAAGTTCGAAGATTTCATTACATTTTCTTATTTTTTCTTAAAAAGATAAAATATTAGTAAAAAGAGAGTTAGTTACGAAAGCAACCGTTCATAAATTATATACATGCATCAGTATATCATATTCAGTATCTATGGAATCTATAGTTTCATTTACGAAGCATGAAACAATGTAGAGACCTACACACGTATACTACAATCATGTTTAGTGTTAGTTAGTCGCGGAGTGGCGCTGGGGGGGGGGAGCGGACGGCGAATGTAACTTCCGGTGCATGTGCAAGACAATACCGCTCAATGGACCCATTAATAGCACGGCCAAGTGAATGAATGCGTAAACATATGCGAGACTCGAACCCTGTACCCCCCGGCTAACACCACATGGGCCGATATGGTTTTCTGCAAAAGCATGGCAACATTACGTCCATTGAGACTTCGGAGAAACCCCTTTTATGACGCCGAATATTTCAGTGGGCCGGAAGTACGCCAGTTTGTTACGCACTCGCTTATTCATTGTCATTCACATCTGTGAACCGTTTATGAATGAAGTGAGTGTTACACAAAAATGTCAGGTTCATTCTTTTTAAATTTGGAATCACTTAAGTTCATTCACTTGTAGTTTAAAATAGTTTAAATTCTTAAAAAAAATTATAACAGTTGCAAAATAATTAATAACTGTGCCATTACACATTGACGAATTCTGTTGTGTAGAGTCAAACAAACATAATAACAACGTATCGAACGTTGAAAGTTAAATAAAAGCTTAAATTTTTTGAGGCTATGTTGATTATAATAATCAATAACTGCTTTATCAAACTTAAGCCGCAGCGAAGGCGTGTAATAATACTTTGTGACCAATTTAAATAGGTCATGGTTATAAAGACTTGTTTGAGTGGAGCGAAATATCGACAGAAAGTATTACTGCAATTTTTTACACTATGGTATTACATTCTTCTATCTAGTTCTTATATGTAGGTATAATATATACTCGTAATTTATATAGTTCCATCGCTTGTGTCAAACTTTGAAGAGGAATGACCTCACACTATATTTCCCCGCCGTCGGTAAGGTTATCGATACATTTCTAGGAACTTGTTTGAATTTGAAGTCAATCGAGGTCATTGACTTACCTATTTTTTATTTTGATTGCATACAATGGCATATGTAGATATCATAATTATGTACAACATTCATCCATGAGTACCGTTTCTGTATTTTGAAAATATTACAATACTCTACCTACAATACCTAATAGTAATGAATTAAATCTTTATTTGGCTGTTTCTCTTTGAACTACGTTTTCAACCCATTAACGGCTAAATACCTTTTGCACGAGCCCTCCTCAGACCTAGGTAATACTACATGTTCAATTTGTGTGTTATACAACTGTATATGTCACGCTTTTGTACCTATGCAATTGCACAATAATTAAATAAATTACAAGTACTTATTCCATTACGTTATTTTACAACTAGTCATTTACATTTACGAGTATAAGTAAAAAAGTAAAACATTCTTCTTCATATCGAAACTGATTATTTGTTTTGATATTTATTCATTTATCCGATAATGTCCAGTAATAAAACCATTCGCATTTCCACGCATATTCGTGACTCAACAAAATTATTGCAAATCGAATACGGGCGAGGGTCACATTCACTAACAATGTCCCTCTGTGATATAGATTAAACGTAACATAATAATCACATCGTATAGTACCCCATTCATCAGATTAGGATCCCCTAATTCCGCTCTACAAGGCAATTGTGGCGAATTTACGACACGTGACCACTATTTGGCCATCGCTATGACTCCGACAAACATCGTCGTACATTGGCCACATTTATTCAAGAATTAAGTCATCATAACAACATGCGGGTCTGTTAATTAGTGTTCACACAGTGTAAAGACAGAAACGATTGTTTAATTTGTGAGCTGGTAAAACCCCATATATTTACAGAGTTTATTCGGCTAATATTTAATACGAATAGAGTTTATTGAGTCTACATCGATAAGAGTCGGGAAGGCGACGAGACGGTTCGTATCCGGCCGATATAGTGATAAAGTGCTCATACAGTGCAAACAACTGTTAATGACGAAGTTATCGCTAAATTGGCTTTGAGGACGGAGGAGGTTACTTACCTAGAAGTATGCCAGTTCGGATATTGAGGTCATTAAAATACTAGTACAGGCAACGTTAAGTACCGTTGTGGAACTACGAATCGTGATAAAAGTTTAGAGCGCATTAAGGAGTACTGAAAGCTGTAGATGCAGATACTGGATATAGATTTTCTTGACACTAACTTACGGAGGTATTTACACTGGTTGGTTACTTATTTCTCACTTTCGTATTACAGCAGTCAGCGGAGTATAAGGACCAAAAGAGACCCATCCGCCGCGGTAGGCCGTCAACAGGTTGGAGTCAAACTTGAATAGGCTATTTGAGGAAGCGCCACCGAGTCGAAATTCCTGCATTCATTGATCCCTGCAATAATGAACAATAGAGGAAGGATATGGCGCCAGCACGTCGCACCAACAACAAGGGATAACGGTGTAACCTGCAGAAATGATCCGAACCAATTGTCACGCTCAATGTACCTACTATTATGCAGGTACACCGCTTTACGCCACATTCCTGTTTAATCTTCACCAAACAAACGGGGAGAAAAAACATGGGAAGTGGAGTTATCTGACTTTCATGTGAAATTTGTGTGTATTGTATTTTGGGTCTTATTCTCCGAACGGGAAATACACTGTGATATATGATGTTTAGCTTTTAACTGTTGATGCGCATAAAAGTGATTTTAAGAAAGAAAATTGTTAGCTTTCTTCTTTAAATTTCAGACTTGAGTGGTAGAAACTTGAGCAAATAAGAAATGTCATTTCTTGGATGCAAGTCTATATACAAATTCATATATTTTTTTACATATAGGTACATATATTATTTCGCTTATCTATCAGGATTCCTATATCTATATCACCAGATAAATATTATGATATTGTGATAAACATAGATTGATAATTATCACAAAAATGCATTTTGTGCGATTATGTTAGCATCCGGTGACAAGAAACGATTTTGATTATAGATATCATTTGTCAAGTACCCAAAACAATTCTTAAAACAAACAAAATATTGCTGCATGAAAATGCCCGTGATGACAATGGAAGCTACAAATAGGTACCGAATGTCTGAAAAATCTACGTAATGGTGAAAGCGGGACGCTGTATAGTAATGGGCAAGGAACTTGGCAAGAATCTGACAGAAACATGCGCAGAACAAAAAGCAGAGCAAAACGACATCTGCGCATCTCATGTCTATTTCTACGTCTTTTATGTGTTATATGTATATATGTTGTAGTTCCTTGGCCATGACTGTACAAGCGTATGTATGTAATTGTATATGTGCGTATGTATGTATCTATGTATAAACATAGACAGATAGACGACTTGACTTTTAATTTATTATAAGTATAAACAATTCTGGAGTAGGTAAATTTTAAGAAACTTCCAATGTATAGATTTGACACCCTTACGGTTTCATTATCAGCGTCAACCCATTGAGGCCTACTACTGAGCACGGGTCTCTCCTTGTAACTGAGGAGGCCTAGAGCATACTCCACCACGCTGCTCCAATGCGGATTGGTGGAGGGGTTAGTGGCCAACCCAA